>VNJS01009053.1:0-14906 GCA_008042575.1 Drosophila watanabei
TTTTGTCGTCCTGTGAGGTCCTCGAAAAGGGCATCGAATTGCGGGCAGTAGCCGATCCTATGGCGAACCTTTCTCATCTGAGTGGTCAAGTTTATGCCATCGATATAGGCGTCTCCAGAGGTGATTTCTGTATCTCCAGTTAACATCTTGAAGACACTCGTCTTGCCCGCTCCATTGAGGCCCAGGAGACCAAAGCACTCGGCTCTTGCGACATGAAATGAAACGCCCCTCACAGCTAGTTTATTTCTATATTGCTTCCTGATGTTGTCCACCAATAGAGGCATATCCTGCCTTCCGGAACTTATTAATTCTCTGACCAGCATACGTTCTTCTGTTACATCCGGACTTTCCGTAGAAGATCCACCGCTTGTTCGTTTCTTCGAGGACTTCTTACGGACCAAGCCATGAAACAGCTTGGCGTCGACTAGGATCAGACATAGTAAAAAAGATATGGCCTCAATAATGATGTACAAGATCTCTGGCAAAAGTCCAGGACTTTGCCAGCCGAAAAAGCCTGGAATGTTACAACAAGAACACTTTTCATCTGGGCTTTCTTTTGGGCTTCCGTCACACATTTTATGAACTTCCAATCCCATGTGCATCTTGTCCACGGCATTGGCAAGGCAAAAATGAGGAGAAAGCCGAAAGACCCAAATCTGTCCCTTAAAAATCGTAATTTTAAGATTGATTATAAATGGGATAAGCCCTATTCCCACGTTTAAAAGGCCAATGCCAATGAAAGCCGTGGCGGCGTCGGGCATGCAAGACGCAAGGACATAAGCTGCTGGCAAAGCTCCCAAGCCAAAAATCAATAATATGGCAAAATAGTGCCCCAGTTCTTTAAAAGTCGAAAAGCCCGTCCTTTGAAAGACAGCAAAAGTGATAATGGCCATGAGGGCTGAGATGATGAATATCAAATAGTCCCACAGAAACGTTGTTGACCAGAAGGCGAATGCATCGACGCCAGACAGGAACTGCAGGAGCTTCGCTCGCGTCTCCCGCTCCTTGATAATGTGTATGGCGAAGATGGCCGTCACGAAGCACATGCAGAGTGTCATAATGGTCGCTACTGCTGTGCCCGATAGGTGACGGCTGTCATGCCAGGTTTTCTTGTTGTAAGGCAACGGCTTGTTGGTTACGTAGGTGCCGGCCTCCTCACCCAGATAATGCCGCGCCATGGCATTATGCAACAGATTCAGGGTCAGGGGAGCTGTGTGCAAGGGCTTATTATTCAGCCAGACAGTGGAGATCGTTTGGTCTATTGTCACTCCCGCCACGAAGGCATAGTCCAAGCGGTAGCTCCAGCTGTCATCCAGACCCAATATGTAATCCTCAAAGCTGAGAGCGCCACTGTTTAGCAACTGGCTTCGTTTTCCATAACGTTCCATATGCTTAGCATAGGCAGTGGCCAGGGGACTCTGTTGATTAGTGGAGGAATTATCGTTCAAGACCACGTAACTCGATTTATACTGGAAAGGTGATATCTGCATAGGCGGTTGTTTATAGTATTTCTGACCCCCCACATCCTTCAATAAGAACAAGCCCAATAGGAGCACGGGCACCAGGATTTGTATAAGCGTTTGCCAGTAATTTCGCAAGGTTATCAGGACTTTTTTCAATAGCAAAGCCTCAAAGCTCATAAGACATCGGATAGTAGGTCGATTCTCCCGCAACTTGGTATCAAACACCAGGGTCTGGAAGTCAGGGGAAGTGTTGTTTTTCTCCTGACCACCCGTGTTTCGCTTTTCGTTAATGACTTCCATGAAAACGTCCTCCAATGTAGGCATACTCAGGCCATATCCACTTAGTTTCAACTTGTCGCGATTCGCATCGAGATCAGCCAACAAGGCAGAGAATTTCTTGGACTCATGGTGCGGCAATCGGTACGTAAGTTCGGTGCCCATCTCCCTCTCCGGTGTCAGATCCGGCAAGTGCCGATTTATCAACTCAGTTACGGCGCCTACATCGCAGCCACTCAGCATGATGCAAACCAACTGGTAGCCCGTTCCATATCGCTTCTTCAGGTTGAAGGAAGTGCCATGGCACTGGAGTTTGCCGTCGGATAGGATGGCTATGCGATCGCCCAGGACGTCGGCTTCATCCATGTAGTGGGTGGTGAGGAGCACCGTCCTACCCCACTTCTCCGCCTGCAGCAATTCCCAAAGACTCTTTCGACCTGCAGCGTCGATGCCGGAACTTGGCTCATCGCAGAGCACAACCCGGGTACTGCCGCACATGGCACAGCAGAGGCATAGCTTTCGCTTCATACCACCGGAAAGGTTTTCGGCAGCCACAAACGACTTGGCCTCCAGACCCAAAATGCCCACGTACTTGGTCACTTCCCCGTTAACAGCCTCGGAGCCACGGACCCCCTTTAGCTTGCTGAAAAATATTATATGATCTCTGACACTCATCTTCATGAAGAGTACGTTGTTCTGCGGACAGATTCCGAGCGACTGGCGTGCCTTGTCCAGCTGGGTTCTTATGTCATAGCCATTAACCAGGGCCGTTCCAGCGGTGGGTGGCAGTATGCCCGTTAGCATACTCAAGGTGGTTGTTTTTCCGGCGCCATTATGTCCGAGTAATACTGTAATTTCATCGCGATACATCTTCAGGTTCAGACCCTTGACAGCCCTGAATTTCCCATAGGTTTTCTGTAGGTTGTACAACTGGATGCCCACCTGGCGTTTTCCGCGAGTACCTTCCTCTTTCTTCGTTGTAGAACTTCTTGGCTTAGATTCACACCAAAACTCCCGACGAAGAAAGAAGTTCCACTTGCGGGCGATGCCATAATTTCCGGGGAATACCTGCTCCACATACAGACAAATGCTCAGATACATGAGTGCCGACATGGTGAGAGTCATGATTACATAGAACAAGGTGATGTCATCGTCTACAGAGACCGCGTGGAACATGCTGCTCCAAGTGGTTCCCAAGCCAGTGCCCTCAAAGTCCAATATAATGTCAAAGCCAAGGAACATAGCCGAGTTGAAAAAGATCAGGGCTACCATTAGTTTCCCCACTAGACCGACGGCATCGTAGTAGTTTGTGAGAAACGAGTAGGGAAGAAAAGTAAGGAACCACAATACAATGGTAGCCACTGCCGCCGTGCTGGCCTTGGAGAAGAAAACTGACAGCATGAAGCAGAAGCATATGCTGGCAATGATATAGGTGTGCAGGAACACTAGAAGTGGTATCCACTCGCAATAGGTAAGGATGGCGGTGGATTTATAAAACTTTACCTTGAACATGATAATGTAGATCAGCACCACCACCATCAGCATTAAGTAGCTAAACAGGAACCAGGCGATCCACTGCAGCCAGTTTCCCACACCGTTCATCTTTAATATCTCCTTCATCTGCATCTCCTTCTCGCTGGTCACATTCTTGGTCACCACGAAGGCGGGATATATTAAGCTCAGCAGGAGCAGGAAGGACAGCACCGAACGCAGTACAGTTAACATGTCATCTGAAGTGTAGGCTCTGAAGGGAAAACGCTGGAGTTGGACGCGCGGAAACTTGAGAACACTTTGACCCGTGGCCTGGGACAGCCAGGACATAGTGAGGGCGTGCTGGACCGGTAGGAATCCCTCCGAAAGATAGCCAACCGGATAGCCTCCATCGGGTTGATCCTGGTTCCGTGGCCCCGGCTTGTCGGATTTAATAAATAGCTTTTTAGTACGCCAGGTTTTTATGCCGTATGTTGAATTTCGCAGTTCACATGGAAAACGCAGGCTGTAGGTGAAGTTAACGGGAAACCTGCTATCCATGGCTCGTCCAACGTTCTTCCCAAACTCAACACCGGCCAGGAAGTTATGCTCCAACATGTCTTTCTCCATTTTCAAGGCACTTTCATAGGGACGCGATCCATTAAGCAACAGGAAACTGGCGGCCGCGTTCGATATAGCAGCATTTGCCGGCGTGTCCGGTGTATAGCAGAGGTATGCCTTGGGTGGATTATCTCGCATGAATACCGACATGTTTTTTAAAGAAACGGACTTGAAACGACTCTTTGGCATGTGAATGGGCCTAGTTTCAAAACGACCCATCAAGATAAGAAGCATAAATGCCACGGGGACGATCAGGAAGGCCGCAGTCTGGCATTTTTGCTGTTTCTGAAGAACCCAATTCTTCCATAGGAGTAGCTTCAGTTTCTCCCAATCTCCCACGGAGTATACCTTAGTTTCAAAAGATTTTGCGTCAGAGCTCATGTTCTTTTTTTTTTGTGAAAATGTATGCTTTTGTTTTTGGAAACTTAAATTTCAAGGATAGTGACTACTTAGAGAAAGAAAATAATCTGACAAATTGAGAGCTATTACGGCGTGTAGTAAATTTAATAACTTAAAAACCATACTACCATGTTTTGAAATTGTTATCGATAAATGGTCTATCGCATAGGTTTATGCTGGCTTATAAAATTACAAATACGGTCATTTGACTTGGGGAAAAGAACGTTTAGAAATAAGGGCTATTTGACATTCTAATTAACAAAAAAAAGCATGTATAATACAAATTGTAAAGTTTTGGTATTTAAAAAAAAAAAACTGTCCAAAAATGTGCACTTAAATCTGTTGCCAAACAAAACTCTTTGCTTCATGATACAATTCTATAAGGTAGTCACTTTTGTCACTTTTGGTGACTAACACATTTGATTCCTAAGCTACTTTTGTGCAAGACTCACCCAACATATATTGCTCCAGTCTTTGACAGTGACGCCGCGCGGCTGATCTCGGGGAACCGCCTTCAGGACACTAAATGAAATCGCCGCTTGGTTAGCGATAACAATCACAAAGTCGGAGTGTTTTATTCTGGAATATGTACATCAGTTAACTTAACCTGAAATACAATTCTTTCTATCTTACATACCGCATTTTCTCTTCTGTGATGGCTCAAATCGGTGTAATTCGATCCGCCAAAACTAAGCTTGCATTTAGCCAAATGAGTGTGGCCAATTCACATAAACGTCAAAATCCTCTCACAAAATAATACTGACCCTAGCGGCGCTAAACATTACTTGACTAACTATCGATAGCCTTAATCTGTTCCGTGACATTCCCACCCCCGTGAAGCAGCCGCATTGGCCACGTCCAGGACAGCTAGCTTCGAAGCGGGACGGATTGTCGTCTTGGCTCGATCGTTAGTCCGCACCGCCGCTCGACGAGGTACTCCATCTCTTCCGGTGAACACTCTCTTCGTGGTATGGCCGGATCACATATGAACACCAGATCTCCTCGACGAATGGGCTCGACGTGCTTGCACCATCTCTCCGTGCGCACAAGTGTTGGCAGGTACTCATATACCCACCGCTTCCAGAATCTATCCCGCATCATTCTTGCAATGCACCACTGCTTCCTGGTAGCGCATCTCTCGAACTCTAGTCCGTCATCCTTAGGTAGATCCGGAACATCGGGCACTCCCTTCAGCAAATCGTTGGGTGTCAGTGGAGCCTCCTAGTCCACCGTCATAGGTAGATGAGTTAGCGGACGAGAGTTCACTATGCTCTCCGTTTCAATCAACATGTTCTCCAGTACGTGCTCCTTGGGCGCGAGCTCCTTCATTGTTCGCGCCAGCACCTTCTTCACGCACTCCACCATCCTTTCCCAAGCGCCACCCTCAGCTGGGTTCGCCGGGCAATTAAATTTCCATTTGATTCCTTTGAACGACAGCTCGCCCTGGATCCGTGCACGGTCGAATAATTCGCTGAACCTCTTAGCTTCTCGGTTGGCTTCAACGAAGTTCTTCCCGTTGTCGCTCCTTATCCTGACTACCTTTCCTCGGCTGCTCATGAAGTTCCTCATAGCGATTATACAGGAATCTGTAGACAAATCGTGGGTCATCTCCAAGGGGATAGCCCTTGTGGTTAGACATGTAAATAATGCCACCCACCTTTTCTCCGTGTCACATCTGACAGTCACAAATAGCGGTCCAAAATAATGCAGGCCGGGGACCCATCTCGGGCTGCGCTAGTCGCGCCCCCCGTAGCTTGCAAACATTACAGTTGCTCATCACCTTCCGTAGCAGTCTCCGTGAGTTCTTTATTCAGAACTTCTGCCGGATTACTCCGAGTTTTGGTGACACATCCTCTCGTGGTGATGCTGCACAATCATCTCCGCTAGTGCCTCCTTGTGAGTCAGTATGATCGGCCGTCGCGCGCTGTATGGCACACACGTCGTCGATCCTTCCGCTGGCTCTGATTACTCTGTCCAGTGCAGCACAGTTCTAGAATCCGTCCATAATACGCAGCTGCTGATCGCCACACCGTGCTTCTGCTTGACGGTGTCCATCAGTCTCGTGCCCAATACTGCTGCTTGAAGTTCCAGTCGCGGTGTTGACATAGTCCTCATCGGAGCACACTTCGTTTTAGAGCATACGAAATGCGCCTGCACGTCTCCGCTTTCGTATGTGGCCCGCCAATAGGCCGCTGCTGTGAACGCCTACTGGCTGGAATCCACGAAGATGTGCAGCTGTAGTGTCCGCACTCATCCATCTCCGAAGTAGTAGCGTGGACATTGGAACTCCTCAATCTTGCTCATTTCTTGCCGTCAGTTCTCAAAGGCTGTGGCCAACTCGTCTAGTAGCGGCTCGTCCCAGCTGACTCCTCCCCGCCAAATCTCTCTCATTAGTAGTTTTGCGGTCACCATGTAGCAGCTCATGAATCCAATCGGGTCGAACGTGGACATGACCAGGCTCAGGCTCTCCCTCTTCGTAAGGACGCTCTTCGGGACTCGATGATACTTGACGCCGAACTTGAAGTCATCTGTAGCCGGCTGCCAGTACATTCCTAGTACCTTCTCCTGAGCAGGCCGCTCCGAACGTCATCACTTGCACCTCGTACGTGTCGGGCTCCCGACGATCGTCTCCGTTTCTCCACAGAAACCTCTGGGTGCATCTGTCCTGTGGCTGTATCAATACTTGATGAAACATTTCTTTGATGTCTGCACAAACCCCAACTGCTCCTTCCCGAAAATGGAAGAGCACTGCTGGGAGGGGTTTGTAGCGCTGTGGGCCTTTCATCGGCGCTGAATTCAATGACACGCCGTTCACCTTGGCATTCGCGTCGAAGACCAGCCGGATTTTTCCAGGCTTATTCGGGTTTTCCACCCCGAAGTGCCGCAGATACCATACCTTGCCTCTTGGGATCTCTGGACTTCCTGGGGCTTCAGTCGCCGTGCGTATCCTTTCTTGACGTAATCGTCTATTATGCCTTTGTACGCCTGCGCGAAGTCCACATCGCGCTTCATTTTCCGTTCGATGTTGACGAGTCTCTTGAGTGTCATATTGTAGCTCTCTGGCAGTCTCACCTCGTCGTCTCTCCATAGCAGCCCTGTCTCGTATCGTCGGCCTACTCGCTTAGTCGTCTTCTCCAGGATACTCAGGGCCCGTGCGTCCGCGACTGACGGCGCCAGCTCCACTCCGCCAGCTGCGACTGGCTGTACCGGCTTCACTCCGAAATTCTCGATCTCGAAATAATCGCTGACCATCTTCTCCAGGAGATTATCCTGTGGCACGGCTAGGAGGCACGATCTCTGAAGCGGTAAGCTCGCCTCTCCTCTCACCGGTCCATACACCACCCATCCAAGCGCGGTGGCTGCTGCATATGGCCCTCCAGATCCATATCTTCTGGTTCTGAGGGCTATTCCTAGGTGCGCATGATTCAATCCAATTATGATCCTTAGCGTTGCGTTGTTGTACGGCTTTGCAGGCAGGCGCGCATTCGCCTTCACTGCCTACACATCTTCCCGACGCAAGCTCTGCATCGGAAGGTTCAAATTGGCTACTCCGTACAAATTCTTCAGACCATGGCGCTTTGGCTTGCCTGCTGCACTGATCTGCAGGCTAACCATTCTCGTGTGCTCTTTGGCGGATTTTCCACCAAACCACTGCATATTCAGTTGTCGACTCTCACATTTCAGGCTCAGGCTACGGATGAGCTCGTCGTCGATGACGACGTAGCAGTTCGTAGGTGTCGACCTGTGTGTTCTCCCCGTACAACGTCACGGGCAGAATCCGGAACAGCAGGTGACCTCCATCCGAGTCGATACAACTTAAGTTTCGGAGCGATAACTCCTGACGGTCGCATATCGATCGCCTCTCGACCTCCTCTCGTCCCTCGTCTATAACTGCGGCTGGCGTAGGCAGGCTCTTCTCGTTGCAATCCACGGACAGTGGCATTCGTCTTCTTCTGCTGCTATTTCTATACAGCTGTCGGTCTTGACTACTCCTCTGATCCCTCCTGCGGCCTCCATCTGCGACTGCCGGCCGTCTGGGATATTCGGCTGACTCATGGAGTAGGTAGTGATGCCTTATCCGGCATCCGTAGACATTGCATTCGCGGCCCTTCTTGCAGAACTGGGCCATAAGTCCATACTCCAGGCACGAAAAACATAACCTTAACTTCCTCGCGGACTCAATTCGCGCCGACGTGGAAGCGTGGTTAAATTCCTTGCAGTCCTTGATTTCGTGTTGTCCCTCACACATGGGGCAACGTCTGGGGCGGTCTGCATACCACTCCTCCTCGCGAACACTATTCGCTTCGGGTACTTCTTCATTCGGAAGTCTGTGACGGTGCACACCAATTTAGCGAATTCATGAAGCAACTCGCTCAGGTGCACCACTGTAGGATACGGCTGTACGCTCGTCGTCGCCACTCCACATGATAGGGGCGATGGTGCAGATACCTCCAAATTGTGTGTTGGGTCCCGTGGCTGTTGAACATAACCTAGTTCAGACTGCGCCGTTGCGGTAACACAAAATGGCGGAGAATAGCTCACTGTTGTTGTTGTACAGGTCCGTGTGACAGATTGCCTATTTGCCCAATGGCCACCGAGCGTCGGCGCCCGGTTTCCACTCAATTGAGGCGGCAAATTTGCACTCAATTGTGCCGGCAACTGCTCATCCAAAGATGGCGTCGTTCCAAGCTCCAGTTGCAGATTGTCACTCATAATCTGCTTGGGCAGGTTCTCACTCGAACTCTGACGTGGCGCCGCGCTCAAACATGGCAGCATTCCACTTAAATATGGCGGTGTATTCGCCGCACCGCTCACTCCAACGCCGCGTGCCCCGATTCCAACGGGATCCCTGGCGGCCCCTACTTGATTTTCTGCCGATCACCAGCCACACTCGCAGAGCTGGCCGGGTTGCCAGTTGCTATGGCCGTGGTGGTCGCAGTCGCAGAAATACCCGAGACATTCAATCTGGGGCTCCGCCGGGGCGAATGCTCTGTGGGCATCTTGCAGAGTACGAATAAAAGACAATGACGCCGCTCGGCCGATCACGGGGAATTGCCTTCAGAACACTAAATGAAATCGCCGCTTGGTTAGCGATAACAATGACAAAGTCGGAGTGTTTTATTCTGGAATATGTACATCAGTTAACTTAACCTGAAAAACAATTCTTTCTATCTTACATACCGCAGTTTCTCTTCCCTCTCACTGTGATGGCTCAAATCGGTGTAATTCGATCCGCCAAAACTAGCCTTAATCCGTTCCGCGACAGACAGTAATTAATGACTTTAGCCGATCTTAAGCAGGTTCATTAGTAATCGAAATTTCATCCGTTCCTTTGTAGTTTACGCTACCTGCCACAACAGCACCACCAGTGGCAACTGGACGGACTGCAGCAGAAGCTGTGGCCTTGGCACTGCCACGAGGCACACCTCTACGCACACTGGTTGCCATCAACTGAGCAATTTACGGCTCTGCGAGAATCGCAGATGCGACAAGGACGACTTTGGAGACAATAAGAGGAGCGGAAGCGGGAGTAGGAGTTGGAGCCACCACCCATTAACGCCTGAGCGAAAGTTGCACCATTCTAAGACCAACTCTCATTCCCACTCGCATAAGCAGCTCCATCATCATTATCATCATCAAACGGAGCCTGCCCACAGAATACGAGTGAGTATCATAATCCCACTTGAGGGGGTTAAATTATTAGCACAATTTCCCATTGGAAATAGTGTAAATAATAAAGTTAAGGTAATATAAGAAACTTTTACATGTTAATATCGTTATTGTAATCGTATATATTGCCTTTACTAATCCCCACATTTTATTTTGCTTTCGCACCTTCATTTATCCGGCGTAGAAGGGCCACGAGTGCCGGAGTATCCAGCGCCTTGGTCCGGCAAGGATCCGTCTGGGCGAGTGCATCTCCCGTAAGCTGTATCGACCAAAGCTTTGCGGGCGCTGCCATCGCGGGGTCAAGTGCTGTGCCCCGGCGGTGTCCACCACGATACAGGTAAGCAGCAGAATGGGGATTCATCAGGTATGTATATCCCTGCGCCACCTGCCAAGGGGCTAACGGGACTAAAACGTTCTCAGCCTTAAGTCCGTCGCCTTAGGAGGGGATGGAAAATATCCGCGGATTGAGTTTCCTTTTTTTTACCATTTCCATTCCTCTTTCAAAGCGGCAAGAATTCAAATTTCCAGCATCCTTGCTTGTTTGTTTGCTCTTTTGCTATTGCAATTAAATTACCGTTAATTTGAATGCAATCTCATCGAAAGGCATTAAATGGTGCCGCTTTTGTGCTGAAGCTATAGGTTCAAATCCATTGATACCCTGAAAACATCGATAGCTTACTGCGAAGAAGGATCAGGAATAAGCCGACTTTTAAGAAACTTGCACACTTTTTTTTAATATTTAAACCAAGTCTATTAAAGCTTGTATTAATCTACGAGAATTTTAAACTTTGATTATTATTTCTAATTATTCTTATTAATAACTATATATTATTAAAACTAATATGTCATTTTAAGGATAATTTGAAGTTTATTTTCTTTAAGAAAATCAACTGGTTTTGTTGCTATGTATGAGGCTTAAGAAACGTATTCCTATTCTTTCATATTTTTAAACAATTTTATTGCTTATAAAAGGGTTTTAAGTCTATTTAAATTCAGTTTACAAAATTATTTTTAATTTATTCGAGTGCTTTTATAAAAGCTAAAAAATATGTAATGTAAACCCTAATATTCAAATTCAACACATTTTAAAAATACTTTTTAAAAATTTACTCCAATTAAACTGTAACGTTTATTATAAAAAGGAAAAATATCTCCTTAAAAATAATTTTAATAAAAAGCTAACAAATAATTTTAAAAAATCCCCACAAGCTAATTTCCTGAATTTAATTTTCGGTCATAATCAACTCAATTTATGCATTTTTTTTATACCCATGCAATTTTAGTCAGCAGTTTGCAGCGCAGTGAAGGAGTCATCTCCAACCCTATAAAGTATATACATATATTTTTGATCAGCATTAGCAGCCAAGTCGATCTAGCCATGTCCTTCTGTCCGTCTGTCTGTCTGTCTGTCCGTTTCTACGTAAACTAGTCCCTCAGTTTTGAAGCTATCTGAATGAAACTTTGTAGATAGTCTTTTATATACTCTCACTCGTATATATGTCGGAACGAGCCGGATCGGTCAACTATATCATATAGCTTCCATACAAACGATCCGTGAATTTGTAGAAAAAAATGATAACTTCGCTGTTTTTTAACATATCTTGATCAACTCTCGGTTATAAGCTTTATACATTGATTCATATTTTGGATTTAATTTTATAAAAATCGGAACACTATATCATATAGCTGCAATAGAAACGGTTTAGAAAATTTTAAGAAAAAAAATTATAACTTTGTCAGTTTTCAACAAAATTTTTTCTACTTTGGGATATAAGCATTTCATATTATTTAAGAATTTTGTTGTAAATTTCGAATCGAACGACTATATCATATAGCTGCCAAACAAACGATCGTTAAATATAGAGGTAAATTACATTTTACTTGACATGTAAAAATGTAAAATTGTAAAATTAAGATGAATATGAGAGAAATTCATTTTATATTAAATAGGGCTAATTATAATTAATGTAATTGAAATCTGAAAGGGTATACAAACTTCGGCGTGCCTTTGTTGTTAATAATTATTTATTGACGAATTTAAGCTGCGGCTGACCGCGACCTGCATACAGCCAACCTTTATATAATATTCCAAATTAAATTATTCACAAGGCCAAAATAAATGTTTTACGAAACCTCAATAATTGACAGGATATACCCATGCCTGGAACAGGACATCCCAATGGCGTTTTAGCTTAGTTTATTGGCTCTTGCCTTCTGACTTTTAGTTTTAATTAAACAGCAAATGGCATTAAAACGTCAATTTGCAGAAAGAGAAACGGGAACAGGAGCGGCAATGCCCAAATGGCAGCAAAATTAAAAGTCAAATGTTGGCCAGATGTCAAAATCAATTGAACACCTCCGGTCCTGCCAATTGAGTTTCTTTCCAGGAAGAAAAAATCCTCTCTCAACTCCTTATAACTTCAATCTCTTTTACTTTTTTTACTTTTACAATTTTTTTTTCTCAATTTTTCCTCATTTTTTTCGTTTCAGGTCGAGCTTTTGTGTCCTTTAAATGCTGTCGATCCAATTAACTACGTACAACAGGGAGAAAAGGCCAGAAAAAGGCAACTGATGGAGCAGCAGAGGTCCAAGGATGATGAGGACTACTACGATGATGGGGAGGAGGACGAGGAGCAGGAGAACTTACCGGAGAATGCACAGTTATGGGATACGGTCGCCTTGGAGCCAATCGATCAGGAATTCCTGCAATCACATCAGATACAAATCGAGAATAAATTCATTGCCGTCGAATGGATACTGAAATGTGAATGCAGCATGAAAGTGAGTAGCCGGGTTTTTGGGTGGGGGCTCGTCCTTGTTTCTTGACTTTTGTCCTTGCAGCAGCATCGGTCCCTTAAACGTTGTCATATTACACTGACCAACCTATTCGCATGCCATTTCAGGCAATCATTCGGTCGTGTCTTACCTTACAATCATTTTCCCCTCAGGATTTTCCAGATTTTTCCCGTTCTCATGCCCACCTCGTAGCAGATGCACGAAAATTGCTTTACTTGTCATTTTAATCGCATCTCTTGTTGTTGTAAATGTGCTGGGGAGGAAGGTATACCCATTATTGGGAAACAAAGGAAGGGGGTATGACGGGGTTTTCCAGCTGTTTTTTTATTTCTAAAATAGGTTTAAAATAAAATAATGTTCGATTTGATTATAAGACTTAAAAAAGCAATTAATCAGATTTCTTAACAATTTAAAATGCTGCAAAATATGCCAATGTATGATACAAAAATAAATTTTTTTTTTTTTTAAATTAAATATTTTTTTATAATTTTGATGGTTTTTCAAACAACAGAGCTTCTTACCAAAGTATATTTTAGACAGAACTGAAATTATTTACAACACCGTGACAAGAAATAATGCCACAAAATTGTTTAATTAAAGTTCAATTTTGTAATATTCAAATTACTTTTGGCCACATTTATAATTGATTTTAAATCCCTACAAATTTGTAAAACGAAGTGACAACTAGTCTTTTCTTCTGCCAATTTATTCCCTACAACTCTAGTTATTCTCCCCACAGTCTATGCACAAACGTGACAAGAAGTAATGCCACACAGTTTCTGAATTTAAGTTCCAATTTGAAATATTGTTATTGCATGCTTTTGGCCACATTTAAAATTAATTTAAAATCCCTAAAAATTTGTAAAACTAAGTAACAACTAGTCTTTTCTTCTGTCAATTTATTCTATACAACTCTGGTTATTCTCCCTACAGTCTATGCACAAATATGTTTTTTGTTTTCAAAAAAAAAAAAAAAAAACGAAAGAAAAAAATTATTGCTGCAATTTTTTTGTTAAGAGAGGTTTTGTGTGCGAATAAATGGCGAATGGGTGGAGGCGGGCATTTGCTGTTAGACTCGACTGCTGCGCCCAGCTGTCTGTTGTGTTTTTCCCATTATTTTTTCGAATTCATCTTGAATGCCGCTGCCTTCGCTGTGCGATTGCAATGATTGGATTTTTATGAATACATTCATCAAAGGAGAAGCGTTGGCTGTACCATTGCGCCACCGGCAAACCGAATGAAAACATTTTGTACTCGGTTTATGTCTATCTGTGTGTGGGGCCCAAAGTGATACCTTTTGTTTTGGTTTGTGTCTTTTATCGGGGCTCTGAATGGTTTTCCCAAATGGAGTTTGCTACAATGACAGTCGATTGCCAAAGAGTTTTCCACTGTTGTAACTGAAATTTGATGGCCTAAATGGGCCTAAGCGATCGAGTTGTTTTTGTATTGTTAAGTGAACTTTATTTATGTTGTAAAAGTTTCATCGAATTTTTGAGTTTTTTCATGACTCTCTTGTTAACGATAGTTGTTAAATATGTTTAATTAAATATTTCCTGACAATTTAATTTATGAAACAAGCTAATCAAAATTATCAAGAAACTTAGGGTAAAACATTAAAAATTAAATTAATTAAAAAGTGAAATTATTTTTCTAATTTTTTTGTTAAAAATGAAAATGGCTAAATTCTGTTGATGCTAATCAAAAACATACAAGGCTTATAGGGCCGGAAATAATTTATTCACCGCATAGAAAACTTTAGACTAAAATTCCAACAAATAGGTACTTAAAAATGTTTAATTGTTTTTATACCCTTGCAGGGTATTATAATTTCAGTCAGAAGTTTGCAACGCAGTGAATGAGTCATCTCCGACCATATAAGGTATATATATTCTTGATCAGCATCAACAGCCGAGTCGATCTAGCCATGTTCGTTTGTCCTTTTCTACGCAAGCTAGTCCCTCAGTTTTTAAGCTATCTGAATTAAACTTTGTATAAGTCTTCTATATACTCTCACTCGTATATATGTCGGAACGAGCCGGATCGGTCAACTATATCATATAGCTTCCATACAAACGATCCGTAAATTTGTAAAAAAAAATTATAACTTCACTGTTTTTATACCCTTGCAGGGTATTATAATTTCAGTCAGAAGTTTGCAACGCAGTGAAGGAGTCATCTCCGACCCTATAAAGTATATATATTCTTGATCAG
>VNJS01009065.1:0-10773 GCA_008042575.1 Drosophila watanabei
TTTTTTTTTTTCTAAATCTACGGGCGATTTTTCACGCAACCATGGCGAAAGTTTATGACGTGCGCTTATAATACCCAACTGGTTCTAACAACCCCGACGACATATAGCTGCCATACAAACGATCCGTAAATTTGTAGAAAAAAATTATAACTTCACTGTTTCTTAACATATTTTAACTAACTTTGAATTTGATTGAATTTTATAAAAATCGGACTACTATATCATATAGCTGCCATAGGAACGGTCGGGAAATTTGTAACTTTGTCAGTTTTTAACAGACCTTCTTTTTTCTTGTGGTACAAGCATTCTATATTATTTTAAATTTTTTTTTACTTCATTAAAATCGGACGACTATATCATAAAGCTGCCATACAAACGATCGGCAAATGTTGAGCAAAATTACATTTTACTTTATGTAAAACAAGAAAGGAAGCTAACTTCGGCACGCCGAAGTTTGTATACCCTTGCAGATTCCAATTGTATCAATTTTAATCCATCCCAAAATAATATAATATGAATTGCTTTCATATTCATACAATTTTACAGTTTTACATTTTTTACAGTTTTACATTTTTTACAGTTTTACATTTTTTACAGTTTTACATTTTTTACCGATCGTTTGTATGGCAGCTATATGATATAGTGGTCCGATTTTTATGAAATTTACAACAAAATTCTGAAAAAATATGAAATACTAGTATCTAAAAGTTGAAGAAATTATGTTGAAAACTGACAAAGTTATAATTCTTTTTTCTACACATTTTCCGATCGTTCCTATGGCAGCTATATGATATAGTCATCCGATTTTTATGAAATTTAATCTTAAAATCTAAAATAATATATAAAGCTCATAACCGAGAGTTGGTCAATATATGTTTAAAAACAGTGAAATTAAAATTTTTTTTCTAAAAATTCACGGATCGTTTGTATGGCAGCTATATGATATAGTCGTCCGATCTGGCCCGTTCCGACTTATGTCCGAGTGAGAGTATATAGAAGACTATCTGCAAAGTTTCATTCAGATAGCTTTAAAACTGAGGGACTAGTTTGCGTAGAAACGGACGGACAGACGGACAGACGGACAGACGGACAGACGGACAGACGGACAGACGGACAGACGGACAGACGGACAGACGGACAGACGGACAGACGGACAGACGGACAGACGGACATGGCTAGATCGACTCGGCTGTTGATGCTGATCAAGAATATATATACTTTATAGGGTCGGAGATGACTCCTTCACTGCGTTGCAAACTTCTGACTGAAATTATAATACCCTGCAAGGGTATAAATATGCAAGACTGTAAAAATGAAATACATATGAATGTAACTTATGTTATATTAAATAAAAATAGATTAAAATTAACACAATTGGAATCTTCCAGGGTATTCAAACTTCAAGGTGCCGAAGTTTTGATTATTTTTTCATTATTCATGAAAAATTACCCTTAAATTAAATAATGGGAAAAATATTAATTATTTTTTGTTTAGGTTAGTAAAACTCTTTTGTTTAATTTAAAATCAATTTGCAAAGTGCCAAGGTATACACTCTACGGCTTTCCGAAATTAACTTCCTTTCTTGTTTAAATAAAGTTGTGCAACTATATCCCAGATATAGAACTGTCATTGACTTTAATCAATCCATAAGTATATAAATAAATATTTGACCAAAGTTTTAATACTTTTGGCAAGGTATATTAGTTTTACAGCTGTCGAAGACGCTTGGGTATTGCTAGCGGCCCATAGAGCTGAATATGCAGCGTGGACTCAATGGAAACCATTGCAGGCTTAAGGGGCTTTTAAGTTTTTCCATGTTACAAAAGCATTGGCCCTCGACCTCCTCCCATTCATTTTCCTTATCTGCTCGATTCTATGAAGCTTTTGTGGCTCTTAAAAATCACACTTGTCCTGGCTAATTCCTTTAAAGTTTTTGGCAAATATCCTCACCCAACTGGCACTTTTAGCGCTGACGGCGGACGTAGACTGCCAGAGCCAGTCCGGGTCCGGGCTTGCCTGGTACGGTGGTTAGCAGTGCAGTTGCGGCGGTGCAGTGGGTGGACCCACCCGTCTACGCAATTCATTTGCCACTCCATGTAGACCCGTCCACCATCACGATTCCAGACTGGGCCGCCAGCCACAACTAGATTTTTGGTTGGCTCGTTGCTGCTTCAGCTTCAGCTGCCGCTGCTGCTGCTGCTGCTGCTGCTACTGCTACTGCGGCGTTAGGCAATTTGTTTGTCATTGCAATGCAAGTGTGGTGTATGTATTAGTACACTGAAAAAACTTAAAGATACTTTATAAATGTAACTTTAAAAAAATAAATGGGGGAAGCTTTTAAAATGTCGACCTTTAAAGATTGTTTGAATATCTTAGAAGAGAATCTACCTTTCAAGACCTTCTAACAACAAGACACACACGAGAGTAAATATAGTGGGTTCACCAATATCAATAACTGAAGCTGAATTATCACTCGAGTTGACACCGTAATGTTTTTTCGAGTGTTTATATGTGCGGCCATGAGGGCGTCTCCGCTTTATTTTGGCTGATACGTTTTGTGCCGTTGCCGTCGCCGCCTTTCTTCCCCCGGAGGCAATCGTCAGCGCTGTTCGCTGGCTCCAGCCCAGACGGGAGATTTATGCGCTTGCCAAGCTGCAAGCAGGCAAACGAACAGCAATTAATTTGCATTCTGGTAATTAATTTTGCATTTCTCCAGTCACCCTTTTTTTGCGCCACTGCTCTGTGTGTGTTTCTTTTCTGCACTAGCTTGGAGTTGCCTAGCTGCTCGGCAGAAAGTCATTTGCCAAATTGCTGTTTGCGTTTTAAAGTCGATGCGAGTCCTTAAAGCTAATCAACTGGGCCACCAACAGGCTGAGTGGCTAATGGTTACCTGTTGCAACAGGTGCAGGTAAATCAATCAGAAGACCAGGCACTCGACAACACCTCCCTCTAGCCCGCAAACCCCATTAATTATGCAGTTGGTTGACCAACTTTGGGGCTGAAGGCAGCCAGACAACAAGCCTCCCCCCAAGCACGGCCGCAGTCAAATTGAAGTTGTCGCCATTTATAGCCAACGCCAGAACCAAATACTAAGGCAATGCATAAAGACAGCCATGTTACACGCGAAGAATCAAAATCAGTATAAGTTCGTTTTCCTTTTTAAGAAAATAAATTTTCTCTTCATACTCGACTTACCTTGCCTAAAGCAATATTTGTACTAAACTACGTATGAATGTGAAAATATTATTTTTTACATTTTTGTTTAAAAAGCACGTACGTGCCTCTTTTGATTTAAGAGACTTAAACATTATTAAGCTTTATTTTATTTGTCACATCTCTGAAGATTTATGTAGCTCTTTTCGTTGAGTGCATGCCAGAATTTTGGTCTGGAGGCGCGACATGCAGGCACGGATTGTCTCGTAGTTGCCCCGAGTGTTTGTTGCACTTGCCACGCCGTTCGTTATTGCCATTGTCGGAGTTGTCGCGGCAGTTCATAAAGGCTGCGCCAGCTGTAAGCGACTTGTAGATGCTTTCAGTGGAAAACAAGTCCTTGTGGACTGGGCGGAGGCGGGGCTCGCCCTGCCGGGGCAGTGCATTCGACTGCACTTCATTATTTTGCTCATTTCCTTTTAATGACAATATCAATGGCTATTTTACACCATTGTCTTGCGTTTCATTGTCTATTGTCGCAGCTGGGATGCCATTTTATTTGATTTTCAATTACGTTTAATTAATTAAGTGTAAAAGCGTTGACACACCCATCCTAGCAGGCACATTGCCGGCAGGACGGGAACGGGGTCCGGGCTCCGGGCTCCAGGCTCGGTAACTGAGACTCAATGCGGCAAATGGTCCGTAAAAGAATTGTTCGATGTTTTGTGAATGTCAGCATATCAACCCATTTAAGTCAAACGAGGCATCCTTGTGTGACTGTGGTATTAATATGCATATTACAATTAAGTAAAGTCCACATCATTTTAGGGAAATTAAGTTTGCAACATTTGCACAAACAGCGCAGGAGGCGAGAAAACGGCTGAGATGAGTGATTTATGTACTTTAAGGGCATTATTTTGGCAAAAACGTATCAGATAAATATCTTAAATCTACAATGCCCGCTTGAAATTAATTATCAATTCGAAGTCACGGGTAAGGAAAAGTAAATTGATTTTCGGAATCAGTTACAGCAACCAAAACCAAGTTTAAGAGAGTTGAAGAACCTCACAAATTTAACTGGAGTGAATTTTAGTTTCCAAATTAGTAACTGATCTGGTTACAAAGTATTTAGTTTTTGTTTTCTTCTTAGTCCTTGTGTAATGCACTGATATGAAAGGTCTGAGTCTCATGCTTACGTCCTTGGGGCATTGTAAGTTAATTTAAGTTTATTTCCAACAGTTTTCCCGTTTCGCTTTATGCATAACCCTCAGTGAATGCCACTGTAATAAATTCATTACGAAATTGTCGCTCTATAAAAAGATAAACAAATGCAAACGAACGAGTTTTTCGGGGCGTGGCCGGGAGGAAAGCTGTTTGGAAATGCAGGCTGCACAAAACACAAAAACAACAAGGAAACATTTTTATGCGCTTGCAAACGGAAGTCGAAAGTTGGTCCACTGGGAAAATGCACTCCAAAAATAAAAAGGAGCAGGCGGGGAGACAAAAATGAAGGCAGTTGCAATGAAGAAAATTGTTGAAAATGTTCGGAAAATTCGCACAAAATGAGTGTGCGCAAATAATTTCAAAAGTTCTGCTGTTTGTATTGCCAACCATCGTTGTCCTCGTCAGTGGGGAATTTCCGACGGAGTTAATATAATTTATGAATCATTTCCCGCTTACGGGAAAAGCGAACCAGAACTGACGCAGTGCCACTACGGACTGTAACGGGCGGGGTCATGATCCGGGCGACCTAACCCTCCGACTACGGACAGTGAACACACAATCTGTGGAGCCAGCGCTTAGCTTTAAGTCCTTCGAGTTGCTCAAGCTAAATGCCAAAAAAGTGGAAAAAAATAGAATCCTAAAAGCGTCCTGTATCGTGCCGAAGCAATAGGAAAGGAATTTGTCTTTGACTAACCCAGCATAAACTCGAACACGTTTGGCTTAACATGTTAGGACGTCTTTTAAGCTCCGTTCCTTTCAGCTGCTCGGCAAAGGATAAATCTACATATGCACTCTGCCCGGAGAGAGTTGGCAGACAAAAGGCGGAAATATAATCAGATGAACTCGCGGAGTGGCGGAGTGCCGGAGTGCCGGAGTTGGGTTGGCCACACCGACTCTCCGCTACCCTTAACGACACTACACTGGTCCAACCCAGTGGTGGGAGCAGCTAACCCAATGGCTGTGCTAGCCATGCGTTCAGACAGCCAACCAACCAGGCAACTGTCTTTTAATTACAGGACTAAACTTAAATTCATGCAAGCGCGATAAACGGCTGCCATCTGTGTGTGCGCATTGTGCACAGTGCCGTAGCCAAGGGGGCTCCTTCGGCTCTAACCTCTCCTGGATAATTAATTTACAGTCACACATGGACTTGGGAATTCTGTGAAAAAATAGGTGCTAACACTAATACTAACAATATTGACGAGTGGTATGCCACTTGATCAAATCTGTAAGCCACTGCTTCCACAACACTCCAGTTTTTTCTGCCGCCGTTGTTTTGTCTGCACTACCAGACGTATACTTGATGTTGTTTATGGAAGGCCACAATTCGCTTATAGAAAATATGCCAACGGCTCTATTATGACTTCTTCAAAAATTTACAGTCTGTTGCTTGGCGCAAAGCGGAGATGGGGTTCTTCTCGGCTGCCTTTCTTATTCACGTGGTCTGTAGCTCTTTTTCCCATTTCTCCGCTCGCTTTTTTCGCCCGAATCCTGTGTTCGTCCTGTGCTCGTGGCCGAGCCAAGTTTGGCTGCAATTATGGCTGCTCCACTCCTCCAGTGCCTCCAGTTTTCGCCCCATCTCCACCGCACCCTGTGGCCGTTTATATGCCTTCTTTCGTCCATTTAATGTATTTCGCAAGTTTTTGCTTTTTGTCTTGCAGCTGCCGTTTTTGTGTGTGTGTTGCCTCGGCGCTGCTGATGCTGCTGCAGAACCTTTGTTTTTTAGCCGGAAGTTGCTCAAGTGTTAATAATTTCATTATTTCCGTAACGCTGCACACACACACTCTGACTCGCACCCACACACACACATGGACACATATGGTATGTGCACATTACAGCTGCGACTGGCGGGCTCTGCTCCTCTGACTTCGGACGATGGCCGCTCTACCCTACTAAGCCGGATCGGATTCGGGTATTTGCGCTACAATATGTCTGAGTGGCAAACGGAGATAAAAGGGCTCTAGGCTCCTTTTCTTTAATTAGAGATAATGGATCACATTAGTGCCACTCCTTTAACTTTCAGGATAGCACCAATAGTTTACTTATTCATATTTAAGGATTCATAATTTAGTTTTGCCGCTAACTAAACTGACAAAATAAAGGGCCTGTAAGCGAATTGCCTCATTTATAAGTTGACTTCCTTTCGTTGTGGTAAATAAACTTTACAATTTTTAAATGGTCGAACTGAGTGGAGCTTAGCTCTAATTGGCGGTTACCAGGATACAGCATTAAACATTCAAAGGATATCGGTGCTCCTTCAGAAATCATTGTACTTAAAAATTATACATATATTAAGAGATATATTAGGAGATTCAAACGGTACGAATTTTTGCGGAAAGCAAGTAATGATTTTAAAAAAGAAGTTATAGCACGGCGAAAGATTGTCTTGTTAGTTTACACTTTTTTCTTGTAAAACTGTAATCAACATGCGGTGATGCTATACAAATCACTATGGTTTCCAATACCTAAAATGTGTAGAAAATGAAATTATGAAGTGTAATATGGTTTTTACCATATCATCAGCATCAGTTTACCATGAATTCAGTACCTAAAAATTGCATGGATACTGGATGGATACTATATGTATAAAAAGTTTGTAGGTATGTGGAATAGACTATTTTTAAAAGTTTGGCGTGCATCGTGTATACAAGTATTTATATAAGAAAATGATCAATCATGGTAAAAACGCATAAGCCGATAAAAAAATATATAGAGGGCTTTTATTTTAATATGATAATTTTGTACTTGGTCAAAGAGCTATCTTAAATCTTGCGGGCGTATACTTTTAAGTACTAATTTGGTATTTTTGCAAAGGCTGGTTTATATTTAATAATAGGGTATTAAGGCATGAACTGTCCCATCAATTTTCGCTATTTCTGGGCTATAAAAAGCAAGAAAACTGCTGCATGTGTAATTTTTACGTTTTTTTTTTTTCAACTACGTACATATGTATGTCCTAGGCCGCGCGTAGTTTTTTATGTGGCTGTCTTTTTTCCTGATTTTCTTGCGCAGAATGCGAGTGTATGTTTGACTGAGCGGATGGGGTAAAAATGTAATTACATACGCCAAAAGTGGCAGGCTGTAGGTGTGGATGGCTAAGCATAACCGGCTCACAAAAAGTGGGCGGGAAGCACGGCCTGGCAAAGGAATGTATGCCTTACATCAAAGGATATAATTTAAGGGTCTTAAATAAATTAATACGCCGCCTGGTTTAAATTTGAAACTTTTTTAATCTGCTTTAGTTGTACCATCGCCGCCAAGGAGAGGGTTTCCCCTCCCCGAAACCCGAGTCCTCGCCCCCGCTCCGTGTGCGCTCTGTGTGCCTGCGATAGTCCTGGCGGCAGATAACAAGCGACCGCTTGGCTTGAGGCTAAAGGACTCCACCGAAACGTATTTTGGGCACATGTCAAAGTCGCTTGCGAAAAGTTTTTCCCTTTTGCACAGTTCCTACAAATTAGTTTTACTTGTTGGTTTCTATTTTTGCCATTTTAAGCAGTCCGAGCAGGCAAGGGCTAATGCAAGCCCTGCCAGGGAGAACCATTTGGTGAGGGCATTCCTGTGAATACTTCTGGTTCGAAGTGCGATTAGGCTAGAGAACTTATTTAAAATTGCCATACATTTTAGTAGCTGTGTTTGCCGTATCAACATATTATTTTTCTGCTATTCAAATTGAAACTTTTGGTTGGAGTAGCAATATTATTTAAATATTTCGCAGCTACTGTGAGTAATAAACATAACTAAAGAGTGTGTGCAAAAGTAAACAAAAGTCTTGCCCCATTTTGTTCTTTTACTTTCAAGATTTGTTAATAATAAAATATCAACCAAATCTCAATCGTAAGCTAGCGAACACAAATATGAACCCTTATCGAGATAAATTTTGCTTATTTAACCAGGATGATCTAAACAAAGTTTTAAAACCTTGTTGTTTTTAAAGCTAATTTCATGAAAATCGAATATACACATATCGTTTTATACAGTTTAAAAATCATATGTTGTGTTTCATGAAATATGTACCAATCATTTCATTGGTCTGAGTGCGTTTGTGCGATTCAATCAACGTTTGCATAATTGGAAACAGTTCCACTCACTCAGGTTTCTGGTCAACATCACCGCCATTTACATTCTGAAGCCATAAGCTGGATGGGGTTTCCCGCTGTGGCTCGGCGGAGGGTCTCCAACCCTCCATCCTTTTCGAGCTAACTGCCACACCCGGAGAGGACGATGATGAATTCATAAATATAAATAAACCATTCATTCGGTATGCAGTCATCCGTTTGATGTTGCGGTTCCCATTAATGCCGCTCCTGCTGCTCCCATTGGCCGGTCGTTCAATAGTGGCCCCTGACCAGATCCTGTCGGTGCTTGTGGCCCGGCCGGCGGCTCTGGAGCGGACAATCGTCAAGCAAACGTGGTAATCAGAATAATAACTCCAAATGCATGCAACGAAAATAATTGCTGGTAATCCTTGGCTGCTAATTTGCCTCAACTCCACGGCTGCTGCTGCTGGTTATGGCCCGTTGTTTCTGGTGTTGGCTTTTGCTTATTACTCGCGCACATCGACAGAGTTTTAGCGCCATTCGCAGTGGCATTTTTCATTATTTATGAAGGCTTATTTGGCATGAAAGCGGCGCCTGTACCACGGCTAGGACCACTGGGGCCAGCACTGCCCACAGTAGCCCTCACAGCCACGAGAACGAACGCAACACACACAGGGAGAAAAAATCACCATAACATTAGTCTTGCGTCGAGTTTTTTCCCATGACTACAGCTTACTGAAAGAAGGAGTTTTTGTACGATTGGGTACGTGTACTTGAACTTACCCTAAAGTTTCTACTAGTTTTGTGATAATAAAAGCCGTGGAATTATTGATAACTGTTACATTTTTCTTTGTGCACATGAGGTACGGTTGCTGGTAGTTACGTTTTCATTTATATTAAAGTCGCAGGTTAGCTTATTTTGATGTGTGTGCAGCGTCGACCGCCCGCTGTTCCTTTATAGTAGGTGTAGTGCACCCACGCCCAGGCCCAGCCCTTCCTATCTCCACCCACCAGGCATATGATTAAATTCGTATTTGTTTTATGGCCTGTAATTCAGCGCCATTAATAATGCGTTGCATGCAGGGACCCAACGGCAGCAAATGCATTAAGCGCGTTCCCTGTTTACATGGCGCCCCATGGAGGATGTGTGCAAGTTTGGCCCGATAAAAAAGGTGGAAAAGTGTTAGAAAGTAAATATAATTGATGCGATTGGATGGATTGTGTGTTCCAATTTTCATCAATTTGATTTTGCTTTGATAAAATCATATTTTTACTATCAGTTATAGATTTAAATATTTTGGGAAACTTGTGATAATGTCCGAAAAATGGTGTGAAACCGCCGTAAGGCTTTTTCTCACTTTTGCCTATTAGTTTTATGATACTATGTCGTCAGAAGCTACAAAACATTAAATTCTTTATAAAAAGCCATTGATGTTCAATTTTGGTTGAGAAGTAGTTAATGGCCGCCCTCTTATAACAAAAGTTTATATAATAATAGCAGACTTGGCACTTTATTTTATTGAGAAATATGTAAATGTGACGAAGCGCCGCAACCAAAACTGAAGCTTGCAAAATTTTGTGTCTTATGAAAATATATGTTTTTGCCATCTTTTTCTCCAATAATAAATTCATTTGTTGGTAAGCTAATGAAGTAATAAGAAATAAATGAGAAGAATAGTCTCAGACTTAAATTTTATTTGGATATTTGCAACGTATTTATTTCCGACTCCATCAAATATAGATTTAGGTATATTAGCAATGCAAATTGCTGATACTAAGGGGATTCCCTGTATAAATGAATGTCTGAATAACTGAAAATACAGTGTATAAGATACTTTCGTTAATTTAAAAACTCCTAGATTTCTGAAAATAATGACAGAATTACTGAAAACCCAGTGTGGCAAGCAAGTATCCACTCGCAGGCCATGGGCACAGGATGGCTCTTTGATAATATTCTTCAACTCTTACGAACTGTTAAACCGCAAAGCTCTTACTTTTATTTGGCATTTTTGTCGATTTTTTGACACTTGATAACATTTGATAACATTTCAGTCAACGACTCTTTTGGGTCTTTTCCTATCTCACTGTCAGTCATCAGTCGTATAGGGAATCCCTCAAGTACTCTTTTTTATTCCTATTAATACTTATGGGCATCTCCACGGGTCACGAACGTACGTTCGTACGCAATTAGTAAAAAAAAAGTTTATAAAGTTAGATAGCATTTTGTTAACTCTTTACTTAGTGTAAAAAATAAGGTCTATTGAGTTTTTTAGAATGCAAGTCTTAATGGCTTAATCTATTAAAATGCTAAAATTGCAAAAATCTGCAAGTTGGGTCTGAAATTTCTAAAGCAATAACTTCA
>VNJS01009071.1:0-10054 GCA_008042575.1 Drosophila watanabei
TCAGTTATTTTGTTTCATTTCGGGTAAATTGCATTTTATTTTGGCCTGCAAGGAGAGCAGGAGCAGGAGCCGGAGCAGGAGCAGGAGCAGGGCTGATGGCTTCTAAAACGTTTCTTGCCTGCAGTTTGAATCTTATGCAAATATTTTTTGGCTAAGCTTTTCCAAATGGCAAAAGGAGGCGAAATGGAGACCATTGTGTGTGTGTGGGCGGAGGACGAACGGCAGGCGGCATTTGGATGGTTTTAAATTGAGCCTTGTGGGCCTCGTTACCCATGTGTGTGGCGTTCTCGGATATGGAGAAGGCTATATAGCAGTCAATGGGACGACAGTGCTGCCCCAAAATTGTAAGAGTTATTTGAAATACTTTTCAGAATATTTTGATTATAATTTCATAGTTTAAAATGCAATTCTGCAGATGGAAATTAGTCAGATGTATTGCACATTCATAAATAGCAAAGCTGAACTATAGAATCGCGTCAAAAACCAATATATTATCGATAAATCGATATTCTCTGGCATTTCCAGCTTCGAAACTATATTCATTACTTTATTCACTTTTTGCAAAGTGTTTCTGGACTTCGGTTGTATTTTTTTTTTCTTGCTTAATTAATATTTTAATTGAGTTGTTTTTTTAGATTTCTTTATTTTTGACTCCAATCTTCTAATACTATTATTGGAGACCTTTTTGTGAGTCCGAATCGCGTTCGCCCGGCAGCTTGTTGATATCTCTGGATTCTAAATTTCTGTGTATTTGTATCCGTTTTCCTTGCTTAATTATAATTCTTATTTGTTCTCCATTTTGAAATGTCTTTCTTTTTATTTTCATCTTATTATTAATTTAATTTTGTGCTTAGTATATCCATGCAAATGTTTTAAAAATATATCTGACAGCACTGGCATCGGGACTCCCAGTTAGAACTCCGAAACTAAGGAGGAGCCCCCCAACGTTTTATGGCTGAAATATAAACTCTAATGGATTTCATTTGAATGGTTTACATTGAATTAATGGACAAGGCCCAGGGAGTTGGGTCCTCTGAAGTTTCCCAAAGAAATTGCAGGCGGATACACATCGAGGGGGAGCCTTGAATAGTGATAGTTGCCTTTGAGAGCAGGTGATGGATGGAAGTTTTCAAGGAAGTTCAGGGGAAACCTGCTCAAAAACAGTGCTTTCACATTGGAAAAATAAAAATAAAAAAAAAAGCCAGACATTCGTAATTGTTTATTTTGAATGCTTTGGGAAGGAAACCCACACAAAATGTTTATTTGAACTTGCCAATTAATTGCTCTAATAAACTTTTCGGAAGCGATAGTACTTTTCCACATTCTGATTGGCTGGAAAAACAAACTTTTTTGGTGAATGAATTCACCGTTTTTGATAAGAGCAGCAGAATTGAGTGCTCTTTGCAATTTTTCAGACTTTCAAAGAATTTCTTCATTGGAAATCGCGGAACTTTGCCGTTTGAATTGCACAATTTCCCCGATACAATTTCACCACCGAACACGACTGATCGTGTTTCGATCGCCCACTCATTCATACATCTGTTTCCCCCCCTCCACATCCTCCTTCCTCTAGCACTTCCTCTTTGTTTGTAACAAAGGCATGCAGCAGTTGTGGTCGGTCCTCTTCTACTCTCTGCTACGCAACATGTTTCGGCTCTCTTATACGCAACATGTTCGAACAGCTGTTCGGTTCGTAGTGCAACATTTGAGAGTCGAGCCGCAACATGTTGCCCGTATAAGAGCCGCATCTCTCTCTTTCTATCTCTTTGACACAACAAGGTGTTGTTGCGGTCTCAGTATTTCGGTTTTTCTTGCTTTGTTGTTGTTTGGTTTGGTTTGGTTTGCTTTGCCTCGATTTTCCTTCGCTTTATGGCAGCAACATTGTTGTGTCCACTGTTCGGATATATCTGGCAGATACTTAGATACGCGGTTACGCGGACCCTAAGAAACTCTCGAAGGCGGAGATACTGCGACTGCGACTGTCGTTTTGTTATTATGCGGCAGGTCGCCCTCCGAATGTGCAATGTTCCTGCGGCACTTAAAGCAACGGAATGCAAGGAAAATTAAGAATTTGACAAAAATGTTGGTTAAAATTATGTGATTTTCTTATATTTTTTCAAATTTTTTAAATAAATTTAAGGGTATTTTAAAGTAGAATATAGATGACTTTTTGGCGAAAAGACCTAAAATATGAGTATTTTTAAAATCGATATTCAGACATACAATTTTTTTGGGGAAATCAAAGCTTCAAAAAAAATAAAATAAAAATAAATAAAATTATACAAGTAATTTCCTCTTTGTATTTTTAACCCTATGGCGCCCCTCTCTTGCTTCCAACTCTTGGCTTGTGCCCTTCTCCCTGTTTCCTTTCGGATTTCTCAATAAAATTACACCTACAAGAAGCCACTTTCCGTTTTCCGCTTCCCTCAACATTCCTCGCTTATTTTGTATGCGAGGAGTGTGCTTTGTATGTGTTAAGGAGTCACACGCGGAGAAGGGGATACTTGTCCGAGGTCCAAAGTCTAGGAACTGGAATTAACTCCTCCTGATCAGTCACAGTCACTGGTTGAAAGTCCAAGTCCAGAGCGGAACTAGTCCCCAAAAGAGCCAAAATATTTATTTACTCCTGACTTTTATTGCTTGTTTTTTGTGTTTCTCCTTTGGGTGCCGTCATAAACAACAAGTAGTGTTTGTGCCGATGAAAACTCGAATATAAACTTTTGGCTCTTTGTTTATGCATATTTATAGAAATATAGAACATTAATATATATTTTTGGGCAATGGCTGAAGCTTATTTTTGTTTGCTGATGACGATTTGCTAACGCAAAGTGCTAATTGTGGGGCAATAAGCTTGCATTGGTTTCATATTCCAACGTAAAGTTCATTATTTCAAACATTTATGATATACTTTTTATTCTAAAAAACTTTGGAATTAATTGGAGCTGGATTTAATATTATAAACATCACTACTTTTACTATTTTATTTATCTTTAACTTTGTTCAGTAGATACTTTGCGGTATAACATTTAATATTCATTTAATAGTATAGCTCAATCATGTCCTTTTCTCCATATTTCCACACTTAATAATTCTGTGCTGCAAATATATCCTTTTCCCTGTCTGTCTGCGTCCTCGCCAACTCCTAGGGAAGTATTAGTATTATTTCCGACGGGGTTCAGAGCACGTCATAATAATTGTTATAACAAGCAAAAGAAGGAGAATGCAAAGGACGCAGTGCGAAACAGGAGAAGAAGTTGCGGAGAGAGGCGGTGCAAGATGTTGCAGCAGCGAAATTCGAGCAGCGGCATGTGGCAGCGGCTGCGGCAGGTGACGACCGAAAAAAAAAATTATAGTTGACTCAAAATCCTTGATTTCCTCACTCTCTTCCTGTCAAAGGATATCTTGCCAAGACTGTTATCTCTCCTTCTGTCCCTTTCTTTGCATTTTCTTTACATTTCTTCATCTCTTTACTTGGCACGAGCAGTTTGGAGAGTAAACAACATAGCCGGTACAGTGAAGACACCAGGGAGTGAATTTAATGTATTATGAACTTTGTTGAGAGCAAAATTTGCATTCATTGAAGACGTTATTTATAATATTCTTTTTTAGTTTGTTGATTTTTTTTACCTAAACAAATAAATGTTAACGACATTAAAATGAAGGCTATGATTTTGAAGGTTAAGATTTAAAATTTTTTATTAAAAACACAATAATAATCAAATAAAATATTGAAAAAAATATGTACTTAATTTCTTTCAATTTTAAAATAAGCAATGTGTCAAAAATAAATGAAATTAATTTTGTATTTGAACTTGTCAATTTATTTACCAAAAAAGTATACTTTTAGTGATCTGAGTACCAAAGTTAGATTCCTTTTTTGTTTATAATAAACTTATCAAATTTTCCAATAAAAACCTAACTTAAACACTTGAACTTATAAGGGTTGCTGAATTTATTTCTCATTCGTTAGCTGTATCGGGGTCTCCCTGTATTAACTCCTCCAACTGTTCATGTCTCTTTGTTACCAAAATTATGTTTCTTTCTTGTTTAAAATAAACTTCTAAAATTCCCAAATAAACCTAACTTAAACACTTGAACACATTAAGCCCATATGCTTGCTGAATGTATTTCTCATTCGTAAACTGTATCGGGGTCGCCCTGTACCAGCAAACTCCTCCAACTGTTCATGTCTCTTTGTTACTGTTATTCTGGCTGCCCATGTCGAACATCTGTTTTGATTCGCCCCGTCTCTGTCGCTCGCCCGCTTTAATCGCATTTTATTGGATTTTATTTTGCGTGCGTTAAATCGCCTAATCGTCTTTCCCCCCGTACCTCCCTCCCTTTGCCCCCTCCCGTCGACGTACTTTTTTCGGCTTATCCGCATTTTGCATAATTCGCTTTTCGCCTTTGCTTTTTCGCCGGCTGTTTGAATTTGTTTGATTTTTGGGGCTCAGCCGCCTTGTTGTTGTTTTTGTTATTTTCGCCGCGTTTTATTTTTGTTTTTGTTGTTTTTGCGCAATATTTTCACCTTGTTTTTGTATGTAGTATTTTTGGTTTTATGATTTTTTCTTTGTTTTCGTTTCATTTTCTTTTTATACATTTTTTTTTGCTCCTCCGAGGGACGGCAATTAAACCAAAAGAAAAAAATAAATGGGCGAGAGTGGAAATGAGCAGCGAAAAAAAAAATATACAAAACACGAGAAATAAAAACAACTTAAAAAAAGTGTCTTTTTTCGCCGATGCAATTTTTATGAGCAAATGTTTTTCTTGTGTTTTCTTTATTTTCTTTATTTCCTTCTGTTTTTTTATTTTATACGACTCGACACAAAATTGGATTGGTTTGAAAGTGTTTTCTTTGGCGGCGTTGGAAAAACACACAAGAAATTAATTAGAAGCTCTTTTAGTGCCGCTGAATAACGGAAAAAGAGTTAATTTGGCTCGAGGAAATAATGGTTATTAAAGTAAAATCAGCTGTTTAATAGATTCGAATGTAAAACCCTAAATTTGTGTGGCAATTAAGGGAGTGATTGAGCTGACAGCAGCACCCACATATCATCGGGTTCGGGGGTTATCTCGACCCCCGTTCAACTGCCACTTAATTCCGCTTGAAATCTACGCAGATTTTTGGAGCGTCCCTCATCAGCTGTCAGGCATCTTTGATGAAGATATTTCTGCAATTGTTCAGATCTTTCGGTTGTTATTTCGTCTCGAAAATTGTGTTCGATATGTTAACAAGTCGCGGGACAATAGAGAGAGCTGGCTCCCAGTCCCCGGAGATCCCAGAGATAGCCCACATAAGTGAGTGTATCTCTCATGCCTGGTGGTATCTTGTATCTTGTATCGCGCATCTGATGGATGCACCTTTTGACACCCAATAAACAAGGCGAAATACAGCAGCTGAGTTCGAAGTGATTCGGTTTCAATTTTTCTTTTTTTCTACTCTGGGAGGAGGCAAGCGAGTGTGGATGCTAATCGAGAGGGAAAGTACGAGATTTGATGTTAACAAGGCTTTAATGATTACTACTGCAACGTTATTGGGAGTCAAAGTATAAACTTACGAACTAATTAATGATTTAATGCATTTAAATGTAACTTCTTCAATTTCTCAAGCTCAGGAAAATAGTTTAAAAGTGACCCCAACCGATTTTCTTTGTTTATTTTCCTTACTTTGGTAACATATTAATTACAGCTAACTGGAAAAGTGAAAATACTTCGCTAAAGTAGGAACAGAGCCAAAGAGATTCGTCGTGGAAAGCTGGCGGGGGTTGTGCTAACTTAATGACCAACTTGTTAATTACTGTTACCCCCGGCGGCTGCATCTCCACACATCTCGCACCTTGCAGCTGCCGCTTAATGTCGACGGACTCTCCTTTTCGGTTTACCGTTCCACGAAGGAGCAGAAGGAAGAAAGACATAAGCTAAAAGCCACCACAAAGGAAAACTTGGCAACGCGTTCGAACCTCGAACATGTTTGCTGCACCTGGCCAAAAGCCAGGGGGTTCGAGTCAAGGGGTTTATTTCAGCTTTTTTTTTCCTTCTTTCCGTTTCGTTTCTGTTGGCGTTACCTTGGCCAGCCGGAGCCGGCTTTTCGAAAAGGGGTGAAAATGTAATAAAACACAACTAACACTGGCTCACACAGCACTGCACGGGTTAACCCTCGCGAGGAACCCCTCCTGGCCCGGCCCGGCACTTTGCGAATCTATAAAAGTATCGGGCCGCATAAAAAACGAGCTCAGTTGTGAACGGTACTTTGTAACGGCAAGCGGCGGAAAACACGCGCGCCGCCACCAACAGTTCGGAAAACATATAGAGAAAACAGCCGAGGAAAAGTCAAGGAAAACTAAACTCTATTTCGTATTGCCAAAGAAAGGGAAAAGGGAAATGTACTACTAGCTGCATCTCTTTGTAACCCCTAGAACTTGTGAGCCGCCCCTCGAATGTCCTGAAAAGTCAACACTCCGCCCCCCCAGATCGGTAAGTCATAACACTTTGCCACCCCATCACTCCTTCAGCTCAGTCTCGGAAAAATCCCAATGAAAACCTCAACACAAAAAAAGTAAATCCATCGGCTTAAAAGTTGCAAAACTCAACGCCAAAAAGCTGAACGCATTTTACTGGAGTGTGCACTTGAAAAAAAAACAGTAACTAAAATAGAGGATTTTAAATGGATTTTATTAGGACAGAGTCTCGGATTCTCACATCTGTATGTGTATCTGAAAACGATGCATAGCTTTCAATATTTTTAGTTACAAATGAACAGTTTATTTTCGAAACTGTTTCTCTGCCAAATTTCTAATTTATTTGAAGTTTAAGGACACCTTTTATATTCCAGTGCATGCAAATCTGCATTTGTCAGTGCAGCAGCAGTAGCAGCAGCTTCAGCATCGGTATCTGTGTCTGCTTTGTATCTTTCGGGTTGTAAAAACATCTGCGCTTGTCGTTCGGCATCCGTATTTGTGGCTGTGACTGTGGCTCTGGCCCTTTGGAATGTCCAACTGCATTTCCCTTTGCCACCCACCGAACTCACACATTGCGTATACGCAGTGTTTGCCATGATTTGTAGGAGACGCGAGTAAAACGCGCCACTTTTCGCTCTAATATATATCCAGAGTGTATATATAGAGTGTGGCTGTGGGCTGCCCTGCTCCATATTTTTTCGATATCTTTTGTGGGGATCTTGGACAAGTGCTACTTCTGCTGGCCAACTTCTTCTTGGCCAGAACGATGTCTTTTGTCTTGTAAGAAGCACAAATCGAACGAAACATCGGACGTGAGTGCGTGTAGGCAGAGGAGTGGCCAACGATCGATGGAGAGGTTAGCTGTCTAAAAATGTAGAGGAGCCGCCGATGCCGATGGAGCTACTGCTCTACGTGGGAGGGACCGGGACCCAGCACAAGTCCCAGTTTGGACACCAACCAACCAAGTTTGGCTCACTTTTGTTTACACTCTTGCCATGATTTATTTACGCAGTCGTCTCCCCAAGTACTTCATTCAATCGAAATGATGCGAATTTTATTCACTTTTCAACCCGAAGAAAACTTTTTCCCAATCTCTAGGCATAGATACTTGTTCCGAGTCGGTTTTTCGGCTTCATAAATCATAGACGCACTCAATGACATTGCCTTGGGCTTTAGTCTCTCTCTCTCTGAGTTTTTTTGTGCCTTCTCGCTTTTTGTACATTGTTTATTGTCGAGTGCAATGGAAAATACGAAAAAAATTAATGCGTTGGCTATTTTTAAAAAAATCATACGCAATGCATTTTAATTTTTCTGGCGGCTGTCGTTCGTTTTTTGTTTGTAAATAAATATTCTTCTTTTTTTAATTGTGTCAAGTTTGCTTTTTTTTACAACGCCAAAGAGATGGAGAGACAGACCCAAAGACCTGGTTTCTTAATGGCTTAGTTTTGTTTAGCGATTTTTGGCTTACTTTTTCTTTGTTTTTGTGTGCAAAAGTGGAAAACTTGTGAGGAAGCGATACAAGTAAAAGTTTCTAGAGCTCTGAATTAAGATTACCATCAAACTGGCAAAACTTTAATTACTATTTATACTTCCTCCGCCCCCACCACTTCCTTCCTCTAAACTTCTGACTGACTTTTGGCATTAAATCCATCAACCGATTTGTATTTCTCTCAAATGTGAACTTTCAAGGCGAGATTTCAGTGCAAAGTTTATAGTATTTAATCATTCTTAAGCCCCCTGCCAGCCCCCTCTCTGCCCTTGGGACCACCTTTGACCTTCATTAGTGTCAGACCCTCTCGCATTCGCATTAATCTAAGCAGACAGTCCGGACTGAGCTGCCAAGACAATGGCCAAGAGTCAGGCCAGTAGTTTGTAGTTTGTCTTCTGGTTCAAGGTGAGACGCAGATGCAGATACATTTACAGATACTTTGGCAAACGCACCCAAATCAGAGCAGCAAATTTGTGCAGTTTATATGCTTAAACCTGAGGACAATGACTAAAATTATATACATATCTCCCATTGAGATCCCTTCTAAATTTCGTAGATGCATCCATGAGATCACACGCTCACACGAATCGGAGCCAATAAAATTAGATGCAGTTTATATGCTGATGAAACTTAATAAATTCCACTAAAGCTGACGAATTGTGTAACCATTTGAGGTTGAAATGCCGCCAGAAGTTACTTACCACCGCCACGCCCCCTCCTTTTCGGCGGCGCCTCGGAGTCTCAGGGCGACACAAACAACACACAAAAGACTTCAAGTGGCGTGTGTGTGTGTGTTGTTGCACAAAACCGAAGCGAAAAGTCCAAAAAAAACAACGGATAACTGGAGGAAAAACCTTCGCGGCGGAAAAATAAAACAAAAATAAAAAAAGAAGCAGAGCAACGATGTGAAAAGTTGAATGCCTAACAAGTTGAAACACGCTGAAAATGCGAAGAAGAAAAAACAACAACAACGAGCCCGTCGCACAACAAATAAATAAAAGAAAAACAAAAGCCCAAAGACGGAGCACCCAACAACAGCAATAATAACAAGAACAATGACTTGGAAAATGTCGAAATGTCTTGGGAACCTTGCAAAATGGATGAAGCGAAGCTGTCGCTGCTTTGTTGCTTTTCTGCTTTGCTGCTTTGCTGCTTGGCCACCGCTGCAGTTTGTTGAATTAGATAAAAGTTTAGGAAATGTTTATGCCAAAAAGTAGGGGCGCAGATGAATAGGAAGCTTTCCTTTTCCGCCCAAGGATACCCCGATGGAGTTGCCGTGGCTGTGATGGCACTCGAAAAACCCAAGAAAAATGGGTTTCTAGTTTAAAAAAGAAACTGCAAGTGAAGTGAGCAATCTAGCTTACAAAGTTTATTTTAGATCCTATAATATTTCATTTAATAATAATTAATATCAATAATATTTAATTCAATCGTTTAACAAAAGTCTCACTTTCTTTCTTAGTTACATTTTTGTATTATTTTGAAATCTACAAAATCATAATTTAAAAAAATAGAGAATTTGATTTGATTGATTTTCATTTTATGGGAAAATTTTTGTATTCAAGTTCTTAAATATAGCCAAGAAATCAAAGGCAACTCTTTCCAGCATTTCCAGGGTAACCATTCTCAGAGCTAATCTTTTTCCTTAAAAATATATATAGTTTATTTTGCAAGTAAAAGGGGAAATGGCAAAGGTAAAGGTAGGATAAGGTGCTCGCTGGCAAATGGCAGGCGGAAATGCACCGAAAATAAATGTGGGTAAAACTGCCAAAGGAAAAACGTGTGCTGCATGTACTTCGTTCTTCGCCTTCTTGCAGGTTGCAAGAACCACGTTGTCTGCACGTAGATATGTTTCACACCAAATTTCAGAACGGGGGGAACTTTGCCCCTCGAGGGGGAAAGGGGGGTCTAAAATGCCTAACCAGCGCAATAAGCAAATGCAAATGCAAATGCGAAATATGAATCACAAGAATCAGCGGCTAAAAGCACACACAGCCAAGGGAACTCCGCACACTCATCGCTTATCGGTGATTCCCCCGCCGCCTCTGGCCCCACCTGCCCAGCCCCCCAGCACCTGTCTCAGCACATTCATTCATCAATGCTCTCT
>VNJS01009072.1:0-17327 GCA_008042575.1 Drosophila watanabei
ATTAATTATTTTAAATGTATTTACCTCAAAAAAATAAAAGAGGTTTAAAATAGAAACCCCTTTATTTCAAATAAAATATATATAGCAATAAAACCGTCACAAACTGAATATATAATACCAAGATTGTAAAGACAATGTTTTTAGGCCAGGATATTTAATTACCTTTTATTTTAAAGTAGCTCCTTGCTGCTTTAAGGAAATTCAAGTTCTTAAGCTGCTTTAACTTCACTTTAAACTTAAAACTTAATTAAAACCTTGCAAAGAAAATCAAACTGTTTCAAGAGGGTTGCTTCAGGCGTAGGCGACACCACCGACAACAGCCACAAAAGTACAAAATAAATACAACAAAACTTCCACAATATTACAATAATACAAAAAAACGAAGAAAATTAACAACAACCACAATATCAACACGACAACGATGACAATGACAAGCGGCGTCCGAACGATGCGCGCATTTGGGTCAATGACGACGAAACTGAAACGCCGCCGAAGCGACGATTCCAATGATTTAGAACCCCCCTTCGGATCGGATTGGCTCCGATCGGATCAGAGATGCAGACGGCACCGGCACCGAGAATGGAACATGGAAGTTGGTGGTGCTTGGAGCTGGATCTGGGAGCAATCAAGCAGAAAATGTTACGAAAATCATTATTTTAGCATGTGGCGACAGGGGCTCATACAACGATACCTCCATGAAACACACAGAAAATATATAAGGGGTCTTTTTGGGAATTTAATATTCACAAGAATTTGAAATTTATATAAATTTCGAATATTATTAGCTTGGATCTATAGTTTTTTAAAAGTTGAACCTAGGTCAGTAATCCCGTTTGAAAGTTTCGTACTCGTAGGTCAAAACTTAAGCTTCACTGACTTAGATTCACTTTTATTCTGCAAGTATTTCTTCTAAAATTACTTTATAGAGATTTATAATATATATTTTATACATATAGCATTTTGCAATTTATATTTTTTCTGTGCAGGTCCATAAAGTCTCTGAGCGAGGCTATGGAGCGGGAGGAAGTGGTTGCGTTGTCGTTGTGTGGTTCGGTTGATCGGCGATGATCATTTTGTTCAATCGATTGTAAACGATGCGTTGCGATCGTTGCTGCGGCTTTGATCAAATGACAAAATTGATCATTTTCTGTTTGAATGGATTTCGATCGGCGACCCTCTTCGGCAGCCCCCCCCCTGGCGAACGACAACAATTGATTTATGTTCGCGTCTCTTTCTCCCTCTCTCTCTCTCTCCGTCTCTGGCTCTGTCTCTGTCTCGCCTTGCTGGGTGGCATGTGCAGCAAAAGCAACAATATAAAATGAAAATGAAAAAAAAGAAACAGCAATCGCTTTGTTACCAATAAAATATCCAAGTTTTTGTGTTGAGTCAAAAGGCGCTATAAATCAAGCAGCGCGCACCTTTTTTTCCACTGTCCATTTTCCAGTCGAAAACAAAGCCGAGCCAAAAATCAAATGCACAAAAAAATCACAAAATCTGAGCAACTGGCAAATTAGCAACAATGCGAAGAAACATTTTCGCATTGCAACAATTAATGGCGAGCCAAAGGATCGGAATCGGGCCTCGGTCTAGGAGCTCTCTCTCTCTCTGCTCAAGTCGCGCGGGTCTCGAATTCGATTTCACATTCCCGTAGGGGTGAAATCTGCGTTGGGCTTTCAGCTTTTGAGTTTTCAACTTGGCGCAAACGCTGAGGGTAATAACCAAAAATTAGCAAAAATTGCCAAAAGTTTGACTTGCATGATTTATCTATAATTTTCCATCGCCATCGCCAGGCGGTGCCTGTTTGGGATATTTTTTTGCATAGGCATTTTAGATGCACCAAGAGAATTTTTCAAAACAATATTTTAAAGGGTAAATATTATTTGAAATTGAAATCAGGAAAGGCGTATTTGTTAATACAATTTAGGATCTAAATTATATAAATTATAATTCAGTCAAAGTATCTATATTAATAGCTTTAAGTTTAAGAGAATTATTATAAACTGGACTTAACTAGGACCTACTCTCCCAAGATACTTTTCTGCCTGTGTAGTTTTGGTACTGAGGCAGCCACAAAAAAAGTTGCCACACTCGCCATCTCCGATATGGCCAACTGTCGGACAAACATGGGGGAGACCTCGAAAGCATTCAGGCCTTCAAATATCCAAATATCCAAGTATCCACAGCTCTGACGTCTGACGTCGGACAGTCTGGGCCATTTTTAATGCGCTTTCCAGCCAGTCTCGGGCTTGGGTTTTGGCCAGGCTTTTGGCTTCGACGTTGGCTTTGGTTTCTTTATCGTTTTCGGTTTCCTTTCCGCAGCTTAACACTTGCGGGTGTTGCGGCCTGCACAATTTCTGGCCGGCCGAACATGTAATCGTAGTAATAATAAAAATTTGCAAATGATTTCGTTACTCAATCTGCAATCTTATCCTATCCCCCTGGTCTCCTTGCAGTCCTGGTTATGGCATCCCGGCTGGCCGCTGGCAACGTCCAATGGAGCGCTGGTGCTGCAGCTGAGCGACGCTGAGATCGCGCACGCACTTCGCCCGACGGAGCTGTATCTCTGCATCAAATTGGGTAAGTGGGTCGGGGATCGGGTCTAGCCCTTTGCCGGGCTATGACTATAATTACTTCTGGCTGGGGCACACACAACCGGCAATCAATATAATCGATCACTTACGGCCGTCTGGGGGAGCTTGATCAATTTAAATGGAACCAGAACGCGACTTTGTACGGCAAGGAAAATAGTACTTATTACTTGGTCTGGTTAAACGAACCCTATTTGCGGCTGTAATGATTTTATTCAGAGGGTTAATATATTTATAGCCCAAAATATTTATATTTACTTCTTTAATCGCTCAGCTAACCTGTAATTTTGTGGCTTATTTACAGAAGCATCCGCGGATAGCGAAGCGGACCCCATCGCAAGGCTCTATGCTGTTTGGCGCTCGTCCCGCAAGGAGGAGAGCGTCCAGAGCCACTGCATCGATCACACGAATCCCCGGCAGCTACCACTGAGCGTGCTTCAGCTGGAAATGACCACGGCAGCGGCGGCCCTAATGGCGGCAGACAGCGGCGACCTGCCGCAGCTGCTGCAGAATCTGCTGGTGAGCGTGGAGCGCAGCATCGAGCGGGTATCGCTCAACGAGCTGCACCTTCAGATGCATCCATCCGAGGACCTGCTGGACGAGGCCAACAACAATGGCTGCAGCCACGGCCAGAGCCTTGTGGGCTCGCCCAAGTGTGCGCTGCGGCGCAGCGACTTGATTACCAAAAACAAACTCTTCAACAGCCGGTACATGCTCCGGCGCCTGACCAACCGGCAGGACAGCATGAACTCCACCTCGTCGGGCAACAGCAACGTGAGCGACAGGAGCAGCAGCTCCAGCTCCAGCTCCGGGTCCAGTGCCGGCGAGGAGCTTCAGTGCACCAGCAGCAGCAGCAGCAGTGAGGCGAAGAAGCGGAACAGCAATGGCAACGAGGCCAGCGGAGTGTCCACCTCGCCGGCTCTACCTCTCTTCTGTCTGGGGAACTCATTTCCGCACATCGATAGCGACGAGGAGCCGAGCGACTGCGGCGGAGTGGAGAAGCATCACAGTCTGGGTGAGTCTGGGTTACGTATACGTAATGCGGCATTACGCATGCGCACCGTTGGCCGGTGGCAATAAGCAATTACTCTGATATCGAGCGCAATATTTGTGAGCTTTTAGTGCAGTGAGATATATTTACATTTTTTATATAATATCCTTTAGGATTTGTAATCCATTGAGAAAAGTTAAAGCTTAATATAAAGAGTAGAAGTCAAGAAATCGATTTATAAGCATGAGAAGATTAGGATAAAAAGTCCAAAACTAAACATAACCCCCAGTAAAGATCTCTTTACATTTTAGACCCTAAAATTTTTCAAAATTTCCCTCTGTGTAACAGTTGCAACAGAGCGACCAGTTCGTGGCTCGCTTATCGGCATTTCTGGGCGTGATTTGTCTTATTTGTTTTAGCTCCATGGCCTGCATCGCCATCGTATGCAAATCTGTGAGCCCGAACTATTCAATTAAACGCCCCGCAGCCAAAAGTCGAGCCAACCCAAAGTGGAGTTAAATTTGCGATCGTTTCGAACGGCGCTTTGAAGTCCATCGAGTTGGCGGGTTTGGGGGGCCTAATGGCATGCCTTGATAGCGTTCGGTTACAGCGCTAATTTTATATATTTTCCGTTCATAAATGCTGCCCGACATTTAAATCAATTAATAGTCGCAGATTGAGCTGAGATTACAGCTGGAACTAGAGTTTATGCCCTGAATTCTAGCGAAAGTGTGCAAGTGTGAAATTCGAGCAGAAAAATCATGCCAAAAATGTGGTTCATTTTAGATGCTATCTTAATTGTATTCGGTGTCAAGCCACAGAAATATTTCCGGTTTTTATTTCATTTGGAACCTCACCCAAGGTAATCTCTATTGCGCATATATTTCTTTTTCGTTTGCCACAATAAATGATTTGCCAGAAACTCAGTTACCTGACAACGCCATCCATTAAATCCTAATCCATTCTCAATTATGCCGGCCAGTCTCGAGAATTGCCACTTCTATCTGTGTACCCATTATTTCTTGAAAATCTTAAAAGCCGTTCTTTATTGGCGGCTGAAAATGCCCCTTCAAAATGCCGGATCGTTTTCAGAGGAGGAGGAGGAGGAAGAGGAGGAAGAGGAGGAGGTCCGCCGGCAGCCGTGGTTTTAGCCATTAGCCATTAACATCGACATCCCACGGCATCCGGCGAGACGCGGTTAGCCGCAAAATATCGTTGTCTCTGCGGCAGCGACAACGGTGCAAATGCCTTTTAATTTGTCAAAGCCTAAAATATGAAAATTAAATGAGAAACCAAAGCAGTGCTATGCGGAGCTCCACTGTGGCAACTTTGTTTTTAATTTAGTTTAAAATTTAAGTGCTAAATATGGGACCAAACAGATTACTGGTTTAATTTTAAACATAGGTAACTATATTAGTTTTATATTCAATCTTTCTGGTATAATAAAGAATAATAATATGGGTTTTAATTAGATTTGAATTACTTTATTCTTAATCAGTTTATCACAGTATCAGAGTGTTAGAGAGTAAGTAAATCCTTCAAATATAATACAAATACAATTCAAAGCTAAACGATCATTGAAATTATATAAAATAGAACGATTAAAGAGTAGTTTCAAATTGTAAATGCTACTAAAAATATATCTCAAGATATATTCTCCCATGAAATCCCAATTTTTTGGGAGTTTTCCTCCACTGTTCCCTGGAATGCGTTCAACCGCGATCTGGGCTGGGTGTGGGTGCAATTTGCAAGCGGACATAAATCAGCCGACAAGTGCGGGGGCTATTGTGGTCGGGCTATTGAATTACAATGCGGCGGGTCGCATTCGTTTTTGGCTCTCCGCCATCGAAAGGCGGCAGCAGCAGCAGTGCAGCATGGCAACAGGTGGCCGGAGTTCATTCCAATGGCTGCAGAATTTCCCGAGACGCTGAAATGTGCCGCATTTATCATTGGAACGTATTTGTCGCATGCGAAAGTCCCCGGGCAGGCGGAAAATTAAATTTATGACGAACTCGTTTTCGGCGTGGCTTTCGGTTAGCGGAGCCAAGGCTGCGCTCCGGCCACGCCCCTTCCTAGAGAGCAGCCCGGTGTGGGCTGTGGGCTGTGAGCTGCCGAACAGCTCGAAATTAATCAAGTGACATTATTATGCAAACGGCGCAGATCCTGGACCAGTTTTCAAGGTTCCGTCGAGCGTTTAAAATACAATTAACCCATATTTTTACCCTCCATATGGCTGGCTTTTTAATGTGTGTGAGTTTTCTCGAAGCATTTCTGGTTGTCATGTACACGGGAAGAAAAAGTGCTTAATTTTCAGAACGAATAATGCTTTATATAGATATTAGATAATATTGGGTAAGCACAACTATAGGATGAGAACTTGTACTCTTGGGAACTTGGTGCTAGACATCTTCCCTTTTTGGTCATTTGATCAGGATAGTCTAATTTAGCTTAAAAACGATTAGGAAGTACATTCAATATTATTTTATATTACAAAACTTTGAAAGAAAATGTTATAATTCCACAAGTACTTGGCTTAAACTTAATAATTGTTAAAAATATTATTTAATTATTAATGGTCTTTCTCTCTCTGCAGATACTTGCGAAACGGAGCTACTGCCGCCCAGCTCGATTGGCGAGCTGCCCGAGAAACTGCTGACCAGCGGCGTCTACCTACCAGGTGAGCCTCCGTCCATGTGCCGGGACCTAGGTGACAAACTTTCCATTTTCGCTGCGCCCCCCCAGTTCCGCTCGTCTAATTCTAGACTTTCACTGGACCGAAATCCGAATTTGCTTATAAATTGGAATCGCTTTGTAACGCCCCATCGGGCAATTTGCCTCCGGCAGCTCAGCCATTTCCCTGGCCATTCCGTTTTCCTATGCTGGCTATGTATGGTGTTGGCGAAAAGTTGTTGGGAAAATCATAAAGTTGGCGCTTTTCAATTAATATGCACACGCTTTTTCGCACATTATGGAAGTGGTCGGGGCCACCCAGGGCGCAGCAATTGAGATCGGTGTGTTGGAGTGTGATTTCCCACACCTCGACGAGATCTTTTTCATAACGCGTCGTCCTTAACGATCCCTATTCCTCTCTCTTTGCAGGCACACGCACCCTCCGAGGCGACCCACTTGTGAGCGTGGACGCGGCCTGTGTGGCGTCCGCCGGCCTCAATTGCTACGAGCTGGCCACGCTGCTCCTCTACTACAGCACAATTCCAGAGCGCAGGTGAGTGGGGGATCAGTGGATGTACACTGGAAACTACAAATGAGTATTATATAACTCAAACTACGGAGTTTTCAAAGTCTTAATGGGGATAAGAAAAGATTGTCAGGCAAATGAATCATTTAAATACTCCAAATTCTAGAAACTTTTATTATACAAAAGGTATTTTTAAGATATATGAGCAGAATCACAATTTTTCCCTCTGTGCACATCTCAATTTCCATATCTGAATCAGAATTAGAATCAGCTCCATCGGTTTAGTGTCAAAGTAACGCATGGGAATGGGCTCAACGAGCAGCTGTGGGCAATCGCAGAGCCACAGCCAAAACCACGACCAGAGTCAGAGTCAGAATTAATACCAGAACCAGAACCAGTACGAGTTCGAGTACGAGTACGAGTCACAGAATCAGCATCTGCATCCGAATCAGGCATTTCAATTTGTCTGGCAATAAGTTCATAGACTCGCAGCCCAATAGCAGTCGTCGTCGGCCCATCCATATTTACGAGCAGATATGCAAATGCGCCAGCCAACTCTGCCAAGTCAGCCAAATGGCGCTGGGAACGAAGCGGAGCTGCATTTAAGCCTTTAAGACGGTTCCCACTCCCACTCCGCCTGCCCCGTTCTTGGCCGAATGCATGTCAGTCAATTTGCCACTTTGGCTAAAAGGAAACATGCAACAGTAACAACAACAACATCAACAACAACAACAGCAAACAGCACTTGCATTGTGAGCCAAGAGAACTTAGCCTTAGAAAATAGAACAAAAGTCTGCTCTAAAAGTCGATAAACACTGTCCAGCAGGGTTGGCTATCTGCCCTAGATCTACAATTCGATTGGGCCCTTCTGTTAAGTAAATACATAACCGGGCCAAATTTTAGTTTACGAAAATCAAAACAAAAGAATAGAAAAAGGGTTGAGTACTAGGAGGCTTTAAAAAGGATTTCCGATAAGATAATCAGTTTAACTAAAGTTGATGTGGTGATTAGGCAACTTGAGCTTAGTCTAAAGGCTCTATTTAGGCAGGAAAGTTTATAGATATTAAGTTGTATATCAAGTATTTAAAGAATGAAAAAATATTAGATTTTGGCTCTAATTTAAATTAATAATTTAATGAAATAATACAACAAAATCAATGAAGACTTAATTATATAAAATAGATAAAGAAGTTTGTCATGCTTAAACTTTCATGTTATTTAATCGAAAATATTTTCATTATATATATATATTTAATGTTAAGTTTACTATTAAGGTTTTTTAAAAGCAAAACTATTTATATGCCGTTTAAGTACTGGCGCAAAAGAGCGTTAAAAATTTCTTAACGAGCTTCAATTTACGGGATCACGGCAAAGGTCATGGGAAAGCCCGGAGGAAATCCCCATGAGCCCCCCCAGAACGTAGTGCTCCTTCCCTGCTGACGAGTGTAAATTAGAATTCCTCTCAGGCAGGCTTTTTATTTCTATTTTTTCTGCATTTTGCGGGGCTGGAGTTTTCGCTGGCACGTCTTTCGGGGGGCGGCCTGTGTGCGGCTTCCCTTTGAGGAGCGAAAGAGAGGCGATGACATGGATGGAGCGAGAGAGGTAGCTGGCGATAACTGCAGGCAAATGAATGATTTTTTTTGCAGACAGATTCGTGACACTTTAAAATTTATGATGTGAACTTTTATTTTCCTATAATGCAATGCCTGTTGCTGTTTCTGCAAAGGTTCCCCCAGCCAGCCACACGATTCCTGGAAATATCAGAAATCTGTGAAATCTAAATCGACATAAGAGAACACTCGTATCAGGCGGCCACTTAGAGTTGCCAGTGCGATTCCCGTTCCAGTTTCAAAACCCCAACTCCAGCTCCATCTTTAACTCTATCTCCATCTCCAGCTTCAGCTTCAGATTTAGCTCCAACTCCATCTCTCTATCTCCAGCTGCATGTTGATGTTAATTGCTTCAATGCCAATTGGTAAAACGCGGCCAAATCGTGTAGAAAACTCTTTGACAAACATTTGCACAGATTTTTGCACTTGAAAAAAATCAGAAAACCATTCTTAAATGTTAACTGTAAGCTCATAAGCTACTGAAAACGAACTTGATGCCCTTAGGTTTTTCTTACATCATACAAAAGCTTAGTTTTCTCAGAAATGCTGATCAATCAATTCAATTAAGGATATAAAATCCATCTCCATTTGTTTCTAAAATTTCAAATTTTATTTTGAAACAAGCTGATAATATTTTTGACCACGTGAGAGCTCTATTATTCCTTTCTCCAGCTTTTCCCAGTGTGGTCGCAGTGGCAGTTGCGCTGAAAAGCGAACCGAATAAAAACTGGCACATCTGCTGCCGCCTCATCATCATCAGCATCTCATCCCATCCCATCCCATCGCATCGCATCCAGTCTTCGGGTCTTTCTGACCTGACTCATGACGAGCTGGAGCTCCGAGACTTGACATTATTTGCGTTTGTTTGCCGACATGTGTAAGGTATTCATTAGCTGCCTGTCCAATTCCGAATGTCAGCCAGATGGACAGCAAATATTAGATGTTGGCTGAAGATGGGGATATGGATGTGGTTGGGGAAGTGGAAGTGGATGTGGATGTTTGGTCTCTGCACAGTTTTCACCACTGCGGCAGTGTCAACATGGCCACTTGGCTTATCCGGAGCTTACATCATTTGTCTGGGCCAGAGGTCTGACCTCGACAACGACTCCTACTCCGAGTGCGACTCCCAACCCCAGGGACCAAGTCGCAGCTCCGATGCCAATCCACAACTCCCTCCTCCATCGTCTCAGTGTGTGTGTGTGACAGCTTGCAATTAAATTTGTTTTTATGGACAGAGTTTGGCGGGCACTGCACTTCTCGGAATCTTCGGCTGCGAAAGGTACGGGAACTACGACTCGGAGCTCCGAGCTCCAAGATCCAGTATAAATATGCATGACCGCGCATAATACGGATATAAAAGAAAAGCTCGGGTTACACACGCTTGACCCGGCCTAGGGTTGTGCTCATATTTTAATGCGTCTTGCCCTACAAAATCGACTAAATCGGAGAGAGCATGCGCGGCTGTTCCCAAAACCGAAATGCATTCAAAACTCAAATCAGCAAAGGTTTCGTGTGGTAATTACTAAAAGGAAGAGTTTCAAGCGGGTCTCGAGATTTCTTTGAAGTATCTATTTTGGGAAAAATGTTGATTCAGTTATTTATTGCAAACTCAATTACGGCGAATAATAAATACTGAGAAACTAGGACTAATCTAATGGCAGAATCATAAAATTGTAGTAATTGAAATACTTTGCAGAATCAAAAAATTATTTGACTTATGGTAAGGATTCATGACTTCATATAGGACTTGTTTATAAGCCATCTAAGTGAAAAGACATTTGCAGGAGGTTGTTTATAAATCTATTTTGCTATTGTGAACTCTTCTACTTTCTATATGTATCCTCTATTGTCTTAATCTTGTTCCTTCTACAAGTAGTTAGGGTATTTCCACTTTCAAGTGGCTAAATTACGGAAGAGCTGCTGCTGTCGGCTGGCTCATTTGAGCGTGTATATAGGCTGCTTTGAAATTGAAATGCCAGGCGCTCTTTAAAGCCGCACTGTGCGGCATCATTAAGCTGCTGCTGTGGCAGCCCGGCGGCTTGGCAAACACGCCACATCAGCGCGAATCTCTGCGGCCCCGTGAGCATTGCGTGCAATTTGCAACTGCAACTTAAAGTGCGGCGGCAGCGGGAGTGGGAGTGGGTGGACTTGCGCCTCCGACTGCCAATTGCCATGTGAGAACCTACCTGGCCCGGCATGCGTTTACAGTTAGCCAGCGGAGTTGGCTTACAAGAATTTCAGACTTGAGCTGAGCAAACTTCGGGCAAAGTGTTAAGACACGGCTCTTGGCCTGGCTTGGCTTGGCTCTTGGCGGAGCGGCAGCTGCCATTAGCAGCAATTTTCAATTTTTATTTACGCTGATTAAAAGTGGCTACCAACTTGTCATAGTTACGTGATTTTGCGAAAGGTAAAGTGCTTCATCTGGCCCAAGTCCAAGTGAGAGCCAAGTGCAGAGGCCGCTTATTGCCAATTAAGCCGAACTCGTTTTGGGCGTAGCCCAGACGCGGTGTGTTCTGCTCGCTCTTTTGGAGCCAAACCCCAAGCAGACACCAACCACCACCCAATCCGCCCAAGCACGGAGCATGGAAGCACTGCAGCTGGAGCTGGTGCTGGAGCTGGAGCTGGGCAGCCCACATGCGAACCAGTTCACCTGGAAGCCCGAGAATCGGCTTCGAATGGGAGCGATTAATGCCAAGGTGGATTCAGCCAAGGCGGCAAATGCTACAGCCGATTATGATGATTTATTGAATAATCATAGCCTTCACAGCAGTTTACAATTCTAATTAGGTGTGGGGCCATGGCTAGTTGCATAAGAGATATATTGGTTAGTGAAGTGAAAGACATATACAAAAAAGTTCTAATTACACTTAAGTTGACTTGATTTCATAGAAAACTGGAATATATAATTAAGATTGTTACTAATCTAGGAATATATAATTATTTTGAGTGTTTCTTTCTTTCATGATGATTTTTAGTTGCATTAAAATGGGAAACCTACAATATAATCTAATTTTGTGTTTGAGAATCTATCTTATTTCTTCAGTTTTTGTAACATTTCCGAACTAGTTCCTCTATCGTCTCAACTCTGATCGACAAGAGGCAAACACTTTTGATGTTATTTATACGACTTGACCGTGCACTTCTCAGACCGCCACTCATTGCTTGTTTCCATTGCTCTTGCAGCTCCAGCTCCAGCTCCTGTCCGCCTTCCACCCCGGCAACACCCGGAACGACGGCAACAATCAATGGCCATAAAAGTGCGGAGCAACTGCAACAGCAGCAGCAACAGCAGCAACAGCAGCAGCAACAGCAACAACCCGCCCAACAGACATTTACCATTTTAATTGCCATCGAGAAGTCTCAACATTTATGCGTAATCGACTTAATTTGCCAAAGTCTCAGACTCTTAGCCAAGCAAATTGGCAATTGTGAAATTTTGGCCATTTGCAGCGATCCGAGTCTGTTGCAATTGTGCAACGATCAGCAGCAACAGAAGCAGCAGAACAATAACAGTGATCACCAGGTGAGTCAAAGGGTTAAGAGTTTATATAGCCTGACCTTTCAGATTGCGCAATTCGGCACACAGAAAAAATATAAATCCTTTTAATGATATAATTTTTAAAAATAACTTAATGAAGATAATAAACATTAACAATTCTACCAGATAAAATTGAAGATCGTACTTCTTTACATTTTATATATTTTTCTGTGAGATTGTTATATTTGTTTATTTACTTTACAAAATTAGTACTTTTATTTTAAATTCAATTGTAGCATATTTTCCACATTAACTTAAGCTTAACTTAAATTTAAAAGTAAATACTTAAAAGTTAATATTATTTCTCTGTGTGCAAGTCAGAGGGCGGGATCGAAAGGCCAGGCATTGGGCTAACGCCCCAGACCGAGTCCGAATCCGAGTCGAAGCCCCAGCCCGAGTCTGATCCCCAGCCAATTAACCTGGCCGACATGACCGGCTGGGCAAACAGAACCTGGCCACTAATGACATCGAGTCCGCTCTTTTGCTCTGACTCTGACCCCAAACAGGAGCCGTCGTCATCGTCGTCGTCGTCGTCGCATTTGGTTAAATTCATTAGCGTGGACCAAGTCACGACAAGTGTTGCGCCATCGCAGCTCCCCGCCGCCGGCCTGATGCCCTCCATGCCCGCCCTCGCGGCGCTACCCGGCTGCGGGCAGCGGCATCACGACACGGCCAAGTGGCGCGAGTTCTTCGCCCAGCTGGAGGCCTTCCAGCGGCAGTGCTCCCTGGCCGGCGGCAGGCTGGTGACGGCCCTCAGCGACATACGCGCCGCCGATCTTCAGGGATTGCCCACGCGCCGCCAGCTCTACGGCCAGCATCGGGCTCTCAGTCGTGCGCTGATGGACTCGCAGCTGCACAGCCTCCGCAAGATGGGCGCCGGCCAGTTGGCCCGCCTGCAGGAGCTGGCCAGGGGCATAACCTCTGCCCCGACTCCGGCTACTTTACCCTCATCAACTGGCCAAAGGATGAGCACCTCTCAGCCTCCGTCCCCGACTGCCTCGGCCTCTTTGGGTGCATCCCTCAATCCCGATGCCGCCTGCAAGCTACGCAAGGTGACTCTTCTCTTCAACGAAGTGGATCGCGCCGCCCAGAGATTGGAGCAGCTGACGGAGCAGCGCAGGGAGCGCCTCCGGCAGCTGACCAGGCAACGCGCCCTCGAGGATGAGATCAATGAGGTGAGTGATATTTATATAAGGGTTATGAGAACATAATATGGATCATAAACAATTTATATTTAAACCAAAAAGAACACCAAAATGGTATCAGATTTCGATGAAAATACTTAACATATTTTTGCTTACTTATGAAATGATAGTTTTCCAATTCAATCAAATAATTAAATTGCAAACCTTTTCTACTTCTTAACGGATAGCTCAAGTCTTCAGTATTTCCAAATCTTTCAAGAAAGTAAACCCTACATTCTTGCAAGACTTTAGCTCTATTCTTAATGAGACCTGTACTAAGAGTAATCCATCTTTATTCCCTCTCGGACATATATATGGATGTCAGACAAGGTTCCCTAAGTTCGCCGAACGATTTACAATATCCATAAAATCGGTTTCTCCCAGCAACTTTGTAGCCCCGAAGACTTAATGAGCTTGGGGACTAGGATTTGCTTTTGCTGACAGGAAATACGGCAGGCAGAGCGAAATGCAAAGCCGAGGCCGAATCCCAGTCCGAATGCCGAATGTATCTGGCAGATATCACCTGACATTGTTAATTGAATATGCATTGCATTTAATGCCTGGCTTTATTAATTTATTACGCGCATCCGCTTAGTGCTCGCTCCTCGAGCCGCTTTCGCGGGACAGGATTGGAAATGGAAATTGGGATTCAGGTGGAGATTGAGAGATGATGTGGCCAGTCAGCGGGCAAATGGAGCCGTTAGATAAGCCAGCTTGGATGTGGCAACGGCGCTGAGCATCTGCCGCACAATCGCTGGGTTGTCGCTGCCACTTCCTGGCCCGGGCTTAATTGACTCGTTAATGAGTTTTGGCCGCAGGAAGGGATCCCTATCCATGGCTGACTACCGTGCGCGCCATGAGCATAATTGCCGATGCACGCACCCACAACTCGTCTTCGTGGATCGCATGGATCGCATGGTATGGCGTATATATCTTCTCTGGAGGATCTCGCTTAATCAGCGACAGTGACAGTTGCTGCAACGCCCAGTTGGGCTACTCCTTCGGAGTCAGAGTCGGAGCTAATGCAATTCCGCTGATTAATCGCAATCATTTGTTGCGGGATTAGCTGCAGTTTACATATTCGTCATACTTTCGCGCCACTATTAACTTTGGCCATTATTATTATGATTGTTGATGCTGCCGCTTGATTTTGCTGCTGCCGCCGGTTAACAAAAGTATGTCAAATTGCAAATACACGACACGCAGCCACTGCACTTGAAACAAAAACTTTCTATTCAAATCGGGAGCTCGACAATAAATAAAAATAAATAATTTTGTAATTTCAAAATCAATCACTAGCTATGAATTTGAAGAAATCCAATTAAATGAAGTCTTTGAACAATACAAAATAAAGGTTTGCTCGCTGATTAAAATCTTAATGGTTTTCACACTTTTGATTGTGAAATTGAATTAAAAATAAAAGTAATTTCAAACCAGAGATTGCATTTAATATATATTAAATTTTTACATAAAAAGCTATGACTACAAAATTACTATTTAACACTAGAGAATGTTATAATACATTTTTCATAATAGTTTGTATACAAAGAAATCTTTTGACTTGCAAGCAAGGGCCTTGGGCTCCAGTGTTTCAAAGATATATTGTACATCTGTTGGTTATGTAACGCAAGCAAAAAGATATATTAAATACCAAAATCAATCAGCAGCCAAAATGAACATAATTTATGACCATATTTTCTCTGTGTACACCACACACCATTTAAGGCCCAAGGCCCGATTGAATCCCCTTGCCAGAGATGTATAGATAGCCGTGCGGAATCCTCAATTTCATTTAATAATTTGCGGAAATTGGCATTTAAAAATTTGCCGAGCCTTGTTAGCGTTTCTTTTGGCCGAATACGAGTACGAGTACGAGTACGCCTCGTATGTGGCGTCTTGGCCTTTTTCACACGCTCCCGCGCACTCCGCTCCGCTTGAGAAATGTGCGGCCATTTATCTGACTTGATTTTTGAGCAAAAATTGAATTTTAATTGCCAACGAAAAGTTAATGAGAAAAGTGAAAGCAAGGTTAAAGAAATTAAATGCAATCTTATTTTTCTCTCACTCCAACCGGTGGCTGCTGCTGCCAGTTTGTTTGTTTTTGTGTGTGATTTTTCAATCGATTTGTCGGCTGTTCGGGGCGCCCATTGATTCGCACTCGAATTCGATACGATTCGTTGACTCTGCCCATTTCATTTCATTCGATTTGATTTCATTTGGTTTCATTCATTTCCATTTCAAAAGTAGTTCACCGATAAGCGGCAGCCTGTCCATTCAGCTGTCTTAATGTCGGTCTGAGAGACCGACTGTCTGGCTGTCTGGCTGTCCGAGTGTCTGAGTGTCCCCCTTGTCATATCGCGATCGGCGCAAAAATCATACTAAGAGATACTTACGAGTATTTAACACCAACACGCTTTCAATTAAAAAGGCGTTGACAGCTACCAATTTTGTGCAGATCGTTGTTGGCTTTTGTCTTGCCCCCTTGCGTCCACAAAGCTTATATACTCTCAAGGTGTTTGGGTAGGATGACTATGGTCTGAAGTTTGAATTTAATTTAAAATGATTTTTAGAAGATTTTAAAGTAAATAAATTCTATATATTTTAAAAGATTTTAATGCTAAGTTTGCCCTCTAAGTAAGGACACATAAAAAGAGCAAGAAAAGAAGAGAAGATTCTCTTTGAGCAGTCTCACATGCAGCATTTATATTTAGAAAACACATTAATAAATCAAGATTTCGAGTTCGTAGATATCTTTAAAAAAATGTCCTCCTTCAGATAATTTTAGATTTGAATTCGTATATAAACAACAAACAAATAGCTCCATATATATATCATATCTATTTGCAATAAATTCCTTTGGCTCTATAAATTTCAAACTAAAACAATTAACCCATTTAAAAACCTTAAAATACCTTAAAAAAGATTTCAAAATTCGATTCAGGTTTCAAGCTATTCCTAAGCGTGGGAAATTCGACCGACTTCAGAGCCCTTTGCCCATATATTAGCATACTTCTGAGTAGTCCCTCTCCTTATCACAGCAGCGCAGATCTCGAAGATCTATGGATAGCGTATCCGCGACTGGCTGTGCCAATGGATCTGGCAGTCATCGTGTTTCTTTTTAATTAAATATATTATCTGCGATGCCAAAACAAGCCGAACACACTAAACTGGACCAAGACAGCGTCTCCAGCCGGCCGGCTAACTAATGTCGCTGTCGTCCATTAGGCGCGCGCATTCAAACAAGGTGCGAAAAAAGATGCCGCCGCGCTTGATGTTGCTGCTGCTGCGGCTGCTGTTGCTGCAACTGTTACCGCTGCTGCTGCTGCTGCTGCGGTGTCGCCATTTTGCTGGCCACCACAACCACTGCAATGATGATGACGACGGCCACGACGACGACATTATGAAGCGATATGCGATATTGTATCTAAATTGTTGATCGGCTGCATTAACTGGGAGCCGGCTGGGATTGGGATCCCCGGCTGGAGATGAAGGTGGATTGCTCCACAAATATGGCCACGAGTGTGGCAGCCTTGGGTGTTGCTTTGGCCGGCGGTGAAAGAGTTAAATGCAGCTGCGGCGACAGATAAATAAACATTGCTGACGGTGAAATTGGATTTGCTTAGCGCGCTTTCTTTGAGACAAATGCTGGGGCTCCTTTTTATTTGCTTTTTTGTTATTTGTTGTTAGTTTTGTTTTTGCACAAATTAATTTGCGCGATGTCGACGTCGGCAGCTTTGTGCAATGAAAACTATGTTTAATTGTTTCGCGCCTTGAATTGCAATTGCCATAAGGAGCATCTGTGTCGCGGAAGCCTTGTCGCCCGTTTGGCTCTTTGGCCAGCTTATTTATGGCCCCTGACATTTGAACTGCCTGTCTTTGGGCCAGGAATGCGGTGGCAGTGCCCCTGCTCCTGCCCCTGCTCCTGCTCCCGGTTCCCTGCTCCTTTCTACCACATTTTGGCTTGCATAACCCCAAAGTTTTCGGTGGAAAAAGACCGCAGCTGCTGCCGGCCAAGAACTGGCTGCTGCATAGAATTCGGTCAGGCGAGAGCCATGAAAAATGAAGGCTTATTTACTGCCGACGTACCGAGGCAAACCCCTCGAACTGGGAACAGAGAACGGAGAACTGGGAACCTGCAACCTGGAACCCCGGGACCCCATCTCCACAGTGGCATTAATAATAACTGCATGTATTAGCCCTGGCGGGCATAATAACGTTGT
>VNJS01009081.1:0-10257 GCA_008042575.1 Drosophila watanabei
CACAGCATCGTTAACATTTGAGGAGCTGAACACCGTAATCGTGGAAGTCGAAGCCATCCTCAACTCTCGACCCCTGACACCGATGTCGTCTGACCCAACTGACACATCAGCTCTGACTTCTGGTCATTTTCTGATTGGTGAACCGTTGAAAGCTCCTCCCGATGCAAATCTCGCTTTACCCGGGAAAACGTTGGTGAAGAGATGGGAATTAGTGTCCAGACTTAAGCAAATGTTTTGGGATCAACGGTCTATGGAGTATTTACTAGAGCTCCAAATGCGGAATAAGTGGAAAACCATGTCACAAGACGTGAAGGAAGAATAACTAGTACTAGTCAAGGAAGACAACGTGCCGGTGATGAGCTGGCCGATGGGACGAATAGTGAAGAGGTATCCCGGTAAGGACAAATGTCCGAGTAGAAGATGTGAAGACTGCACCTGGGATCTTCAAACGACCAGTAACTCGTCTTGCTCCGCTATTAAAAGAAAATGAAGCCATCAAACGTCCTCACAGCGCCATCGAAGATACGATGCCAACACAAAAGAGGAAGGTGTCAGATCCGATTCTTCCGACGCTGCTGGCAATGTTACTCATTCTGGCACTAGCAATGGGACTACAAGCAAGTGTCACACATTTCGCAAATCAGCCAGGAATATTCTATGAACGAATTGGGCGATTTCAGAATGGAATATCATCGTGTACTACGACTTGCAGTCATATTGGGGTGATATGAGAATATTGACTGCCGGCATAGCTAAGCTCAAACATAAGTGTTCAGAATTTCGAAACAGCAATGCCTGTAACTTTATATATGCGCACATTTACACACCGAGTTACAATCCAGGAATGAGCTGATTTATCACTCACGATGGTGCAGATAACCACTGAATATAGTCGGTAACGTGGCGAATTCATTGTTTGGCGTGCTTGATTCCAAATACGCTGAAGATATGTCCAAGGTCATAAATAATGTCATATCCAACGAGGACATATTGATGATGGTATTGAAAAATCAAACTTCAATTCTGGACTCCACTATCAATGTAGTCAGGAAAGGTAGTTCAGCCACTAACGATCGCATCCTAACTATAGAGCGACAAATAGATGCTCTCAATAAAGAACGAGGAAAATATCTAGGCGACTACTTGCAACAAACATTCATGGTCTTAACAGCCCAGCTAACTCTGCTGGCAACTGGAATGCAACGGATGCAAACTGAGATAGCCAACGTACTTACCGACATTCGTCACCGAACAATTAGCCCCATGCTAGTGACTCCTAAACAGATGAGGGATCAACTTGATCACATTATGAAGCATTTCCCGCCAGATCAACAGCTGCCAGTATCATCCAATGATGTTATTCAACTGTATAGAATCATACATGCCGAGGGAGAAACCAATACGGACCATGTTGTCTTCAAAATAACACTACCGTTAGTGTCCACGGCACAGCAAGAAGTCTTTAGCATTATCCCCATCCCAGTATGGAAGGAAACTGGCATAAATTCAAGCTTACAACAGAGATCATAAACGTCAGTGCGCTTAGGAATCAGTTTATGGGACTAACTTAGGATAAGCTTGAGCAATGTCTACAACTACCAAATGATGAGCACGTACGCATCAATCATCAAGTTACGTTAAGCGTGGATAATCGATGTGAATTTCAGTTACTCAATAACACGACTGAAACAATATGTGAGATGGTTCAATCTAAAGCCGAACTAATGTTGGGTTATAACTTTACTGAGTTCCCACAAATGTTTCTTTAATTTAATTCACTGGACTTCTTGGCGGTTAAACTGTTAACATATATTTCGCGCTTAAACTTATTCACTTCCACCTTCTCAACTTCAATTTCCTCTTCAGTGTGACTGCATCTCATAAAGTATACTATCTCTTATCTTAATACTACTTGTACATTTTATACTAGATACTTACATACACTAAGAATATACTAAAATACATTAGGGATACTACAACTACTACTACAAATATACCAATATTACATTCGACCATCCTGAATCTTAGTTCTTCCCAAACTAAACCCATTTTTTCATAAACTCCGCTGCTGTAAACGTGCGATTAGGACCTTCTTGGGAACCAACTTTTTCTACCTCGTAGCGCCCATGATTTTTTTTTTTAACTACCTTATAAGGTCCACAAAATTTTGGTCTTAATTTCATTTTTGCTCCATATTGAGTTCTTTTAATTGCTACTAAGTTCCCTACTTCATATTCTTTTTCTATTTTCCTCTTTTCATTAAAGCCCTTTCATTTTTCTTGCTGGATTTTCTCAATGTTTTCTTGTGCCTTTCGCCTGATCTCTTCACGTTCTTCTGTTAGTGCTTTTAAATCTATTTCTTGTAAAAGTTCTCTAATTTCGTCAGCTTTTTTAATTTGTAGGCCTGTTAGCACTGAGAATGGTGTAAACTTCGTACTATGAGGGGGTTTGTTGTTTATTATCTGCTGTATCCGATCTACATGTGCATACCACTTGGTCAAATTGTCCTGGCAGAGTTTGTTTAGCATTGGAATAACGATTTTGTGGACTCTCTCTTTACCTGTCCGTTACCTATTGGCATACCAGTAGTAATGTGCTACAACTGTATTCCTTCTTCCTCACAGTAGTCTCGAAATAAACTCGAAGTAAACGCTGTACCTCTATCAGTTACAATTCTCTCGGATTTCCAAATATTGCCACTTGCTTTCTGAGTTTATCTAAAACTTCTTCTGTCCCTGTAGATTTAGTAGGATATAACCACACAAACTTCGAAAATCCATCAACTACGACAAATATGTGATTGTACATCTTTTTGGTCTCTGTTAGAGGTCCTACGTGATCCACGTGATATGTTCCTAACGGTTCTTGTGCTTTATCAATCGGACATAACAATCCCTCTTTCTTTCCTCGCTTAGCTTCAGCAATCAGACATTCTACACAACTATTTCCTCTACCTTCGATTGTATATTGTTTACAGAATAATTTCTTTCTACCAACTCTCTCGTTTTCTTGCTTCCAAAATGTCCTTCTCGAAGAGTCCTAGTGATTATTTCATCCTGAATTGATCCTAGTACTACTCATAGCTCGTTATTTGGGTCATTGTAAAGAATATTATTTCGCACAAAATAATCTTCATAGGTTTTCTCAGATTCCAACAGAATCTTTAAGGCTTTGATCCTTTCATCTTTGTCCTGCGCTCCCTTTAAACGATACCCTAATTCGACTAAGAGACAGCATGACACTCGACTTAAAGCATCTACATGCTCGACTTTGCACTTATATTCGTCCAGAAACATTGCCCATCTTGCTACTCTTACAGGCACATCCTTTTTTCCTACTGTCATTTCAAAAGCGTCACAGTCCGTTACTAACTTTAACTCGATTCCAAGTAAGTATACTCTCCACTTTTTGATGGCATTTATTATAGTCAGTACCTCCAACTCATACGCGCTTTATTTATCTTCGGTTGGACTAGTTTTACGGCTCATGAACTCTACTGGATGGAACTGTCTATCTTCTGAATCCATCTGCATTAGAATGGCACCAAATCCGTGCTTACTGGCATCGTGTGTACCTCCGTGACAGCTGGATCATACAACTTAAGAACTGGAGCTTCAACTATTAAACATTTCAGATGTTCGAACGCTACTAACTCGGAATCCTTTAACTCGATATACTTCTTATCTGCTCTTTCGCTTTCCTTTCCTAGAATGTCAGTTAAAGGTGTTGCCTCTGTTGCGTAGTTTTTGATGAATCTGCGCAAGTACGAAGTCAAACCCAAGTAACGCTTTCTTTGTTTTTGGACTTGGAAAGTGTAATACAGCCTCAATTTTGTCCTTTGACGGAGAAATAGACTCATTTTTCGATAACAAACCCCAAAAACGGAATCCTTTTTTGCAAAAGCTGTGATTTTTCCCACTTGATACGCAACTCTGCTTTACTCGCAACTGTTAAAAACTGCTTCAAAACTGCTAGTCCTTCCTTTTCGTCAACTGTTGGGATAACTATATCGACCATGTAAACTATTACCTTCTTATGTTGCTCTAAATCTCTCAAAACAGCGTTAATATATCTACAAAATACTGCTGGCGAGTGTGATATTCCAAATGGTATAAAATAAAACTCATACTGCCCATTATGAGTTACGAACGCAGTGTACTTCTCAGAATCTGGCTCGAGAGGCACATGAAAGTAACCATTTCTGAGATCCAACGTTGAAAAAACCTTTGCTCCCTTCAATCTGTCAAGTACGTCATCTATTAGCACCATTGGAAATTGTCTCTTCTAATTTTTATATTAATTTTATTTAAATCACAACAAAGTCTTTCTGAGCCATCTTTCTTACTAACCAGAACTACTGGTGCTGCGTATGGAGAACAACTAGGCCAAATGATTTGTTCCTTTAACCAATCTTGGATCTGTTTTTCATTGATCATCTTATTTTCATATGAAATTCTACGTGGGGACTGATAAATGGGAAAATCGTCTTCGAGCACAATTTTCATTTTTACTGGCGACTCAATTTCTTTCTTTGCTTCATAGTTGTTTATCAGCTCTTCAACCTCACCTCTCAAAGATTTACTAAGATGATTTAATTGCACTCCATCTGATGTTTTAGGTTCAGCAATTACTTCACTTACGCACAATCCTTCAAATATCTCCGATACTTCTTTTTTCTTGAACTGTACACTACCTGAACTAAAGATAATATCTACTTCCTTAAAAACGTCGTTTCCAATGATGGTTGCATACTCCATGTCTTTTTATTTGATTACATTAAAAGTTACATTGAAGCACACTTCCCCTGCTGTCACCTGTGTGTCAAATTGTCCGATCGTTTTAATCTCTCCATTCCCTATGCCTCGCAAGCTCTTTGTCTCCTTCTTCAGACGAACTCCCTTCAACTTCTTCATTAGATCTTCCCTCATCAAACTCAAATCGCATCCAGAGTCTATCATTGCAACAAAATATACGTCGCTTACGCACATAATCGTATTGATTTGGTCTTTTGACTTCGATTTAAACTTCAATACACCTACTTTCTCATTATTTTCGTTTGTCTTCTCCTGATTGCAATTCTTAGCAATGTGACCAGTTTTGTTGCATTTAAAGCATAGAATTGGCGCACTGCATTCCTTTGAAAAATGTCCTTTCTTGCCACATTTGAAACACTTCTTCTCTATATGAGAGATTGGCTTTCTTGTACTGTAACTCCTCCACTTTTAGGGACAATATCGTTTTAGCTTCCATACTTATTAGTTCACGTATGCTTAATGACAATAGACTTATAAGTAACTACAGTTAGGTTCCTCAATCCTTATACAATTGGAAAATTCCTACTTAAGACTCACGATCTCACCTTACTCTGCTTTACCGATCCCTTGTCGATGCACTGCTTGGTAGTTTGTGTTGCAGTCGACCTCCTTCACTGCTTTGCGGCAGTTGTTGTTGTTGCAGCCTGCCAATCTACGACCTCTGTGTCACACAGAATTGGCGCTCTTCAGCTGCAACTCCCTCGAAGATGCTTCTCTTGTTGTTGTAGCAGTCGACCTCTGTGTCGCAGTGCTTTCCAGCTCTCAGCTATTGTTGTTGTTGCAACCTGCCAATCTACGACCTCTGTGTCGCACAGAATTGGCGCTCTTCAACTGCAACTCCCTCGACGGTGCCTCTTATGTTGTTGTAGCAGTCGACCTCTGTGTCGTACTGCTTTACCAATTTCCAGCCGTTGTTGTTGTTGCAGCCTGCCAATCTGCGACCTCTGTGTCGCACAGAATTGGCGCTCTTCAGCTGCAACTTCCTCGACGGCGTTCCTCTACGATCTTTCCTGCACACTCTTGCTTGGTTCTCTCTCTTGGTTCAAGATCGGCGGAGTTGTCTTGCGGAGTGCCACAGGGATCGGCGTCGTTGCTGTGGTATGCCATGTATGACGGCGTCCTGCGGCTCCCGCTCCCGGACCGGACCGAGCTGGTGGGTTTTGCGGACGATATCGCGGTAGTCGTAGTCGACAAAGAGCTGGCCGGTGCTGAGGACACCTGCAACAGGAGCATAAGCCATATCAGCGAGTGGCTGTCCAGTGTAGGGTTGCAGTTGGCGCCCCAGAAAACTGAAGCTGTCCTGGTGAGCAGCAGGAAAAAGTGGAGGTAGCGACGATTCGAGTGGACGACACCGTAATCAGATCGTTCAGGGCCATTAGGTACCTGGGCGTGATGATCGACACGAGGTTGTCCTTCCGCGAGCATCTTCCACACGCGAGTTCCAAGGCCATTAAATCAGTTAGAGCTGTAAATAGGCTCATGTTGAACCACAGGGATCCCAGACAGGCGACCAGACTCCTACTGTCCGGCGTAGCTAGAGCCACCATGCACTACGCTGCGCCGATCTGGAGCCACGCGATGGCAACTCCTGCGTACAGTCGCGGACTGAACGCAGCCCACCGCCTAGCGGCGCTTCGCATCTGCTGCGCGTTCAGGACGGTGTCCGACCAGGCCGCGCTAGTCATCGCCGGGACGCCCCCGTTGGACCTGCTGGCAGAGGAGAGGGCTTTCACGCACGCACAGGGGGCAGGTAGAATCCTGTCTACCCGCGAGATCAGGAGGAGATCAGACTCGCGGCGAAGGAAGCCACGCTAGTAGCCTGACAAGCAAGGTGGGATGCATCCACGAAGGGTAGATGGACACATCGTCTGATACCCCGGGTGGACAGCTGGACCAAGAGGAGTCACGGGCAGGTGAACTTTCACCTCACGCAGGTTCTCAGCGGACACGGATACTTCAGAAGCTACCTACAGCGATTCGGTCCGGAGGCGCTAGGCATGCACCTGTTGCCCCGGAAATGTGGAAGAGTCTGTTGAGCATGTAATCTTCTGGTGCGCGAGGTTCAGCAGGGAGCGGACTGAATTGGAAGCTAAGATGTCGTCCATCATCACGGTGGAGAACCTGGTGCCGCTGATGCTGGCGAGCGAGAACAACTGGCATGCAGTGTCCTCCTTCGCCGCCACTGTTATGACCACACTTAGGTCGGAAGAGCGGATCCAGAATCAAGTGGCCACTTAGGGCAGGTCATGGGCCCGCGCGAAGCATTGCTTTGCGGCCATACCGCGCGAGCACACCGCGTCCACCCTAAGTAATCCCTAACCCTCTATTTCCCCCTTCTGTATATATGTCCCTAATAAGTGAATTAAACAAAAATATATATATATATATATGCAAAAGTTTAAGCGCGTGCAATTTTGACGAATTGTGAAAAGAAAAATTTCCAGAATGTTCTTTTATATTATTTCCGGACGAGCCCCCAATATTTGTAGGGTTATAACTTTACTGAGTTCCCACAAATGTTTCTTTATTATAATTCACTGGATTTCTTGGCGGTTAAACTATTCACATATATTTCGCGCTTAAACTTATTCACTTCCAACTTCTCAACTTCAATTTCCTCTTCAGTGTGACTGCATTTCATAAAGTATACTATCTCGAATCTTAATACTACTTTAACATTTAAAACTTGATACTTACATACACTAAGAATATACTAAAATAGATTAGGGATACTACAACTACTACTACAAATATACCAATCCTACACTAATATTTTCAGCAGCAAATCAACGAAACAGATGGATGTTTGCAACCCACAGTCGAACTTCAAGCTGTGTGCAAGGGAATTCTGTCTACGGTACACATTGATGGCACAGGTTGTTATCACTCGCTTCATCACCCAGATCAACGCAGAAAAGACACCAAAACCAGTTGGAGAAGCTACAACCAAGGTAGCCGATACCGAACTAGGCGAATTAGATGTCCTACAACAGGAGCTGGCCAAACTAAAGGATGCAAAATGGGAGAATAAAGTCAGCGCTGTACAGCATCATCAAATAGCGGCCTACGTGGCCCTAGCAGTATCAATTATACTGATCATTACAGTTGGTATAAGACAACGACGCAGCAATTGGAAACCATGACGACGAAGTTCAAAGCCCCGGACAACGAGTGAGCAGCCAACATCCGAACCTGCCCCACAAAGATTTGCGTTCGACATCAGCGACGGTTGAACACCCGTTCAACGGCTGGGAATGTTAAGTCGCGACAATAATTACGACAATAACAATAATACATAATTTGTAATTCGTCAGACGCAGCAATATCATATAAAGCCACAATAAGGTAAAGTTACCAAGTCAAGCGCATATGTATATTTTGCTGACAACGATGAAGTGGAATGGGGCAATGGTCTCATTTCCGCATATTCGATAAGCAACACAGCAACCTATATCACTATTTCACACTAAATTCTGTAAACATAAGCATATTTGTTAACCACTTTTAGCTATAAATACCATTATATATTTATCAATAAAGTCAGTAATCGTCTTCAACTCAATGGCATTTTACTCTACCAACATCAACCTCAGTCCACCTGTTTACTATTTGCCAGGCATCAAAGCCTTCTCACACACACATATAAACAAGTCTCTTCGTTAGCAACGTTTTGTATTCTTCTTTCATTTCGCAAAAGATTCCAGTGCCATGGTCGCGGCATTGTTTATAAAACTTTACTTCACTTTAATTCACCTAAAAATGAATTGTATTGCAAAACTCAAATACACATTCATTCAAATTTTCAATTATTTATTCATAGCTTGAAATTCTTAGCTGTTCGAGATGCGCGTATTGTTCTTCTAAGTCTTATACGTAAATACATTTTATGGCTTTCACTTTAAATATACACTATATTACTACAGAATGAATAACAGCTCTTCGCCTCCTTCTTTATGAAAATAAACAAATAAAATGTCGTGGTGGTCTGCCGCTGTCACGCCCACCCTAACATGACTCCGTAGTCTTCTAACTGTTGATACCCAGAAGCCCCGTTGACGCGCTTCTTACTCTTATTGTTCCTTCTTACTGTCGTTTGGGCCGTGCATAGTCCTCAATTGAAAACCAATTAGCACTTCATTATTAATCTTGCTATTGAATTGTAGGGTATATGATACGGTTGTCGGTTTACCATGGCAGTGCCATCTATTGATTACTTGCTCAATCCAGTCGAAATGTATCGACATCTGTTAGAATATTTTGGAGTTAACAGACAATTGAGAATGTCAATTAATTATAAAGAAATAATTTGGAATAAAATAAAATTGCGACTATAATTAAAGATCTAAGCTATCTTTTCTCTCAAGTTGAACAAAACTGCATATGGCGTGCAAATTTGAACGAAATCTGTTAAGCGGTTTAGGATTCCATTGCGGACATACATCGGACAGGAGATTTATATATATTAAGATTATATTAAATTTGGTTAATTTTGTAAGTTTTAATACTTGTGTTTCTAAAACAATAATTTGAAATTAAAATAAAAAGGTAATTTACAATATAAGAACAAAAAATGCACAGTACTAATAAAACTGCCTTAGCGAGGGACCGATCCCTCATTCCTGACATTACTGAACCAACGCTTTAACCATCAAGTTAAATGCCTCTTAAATTTCAAAGTTGTTTGTCTTTTACTTTAGTATCAAATATAAAATTTTGTCCAAAATGTGCTGTCGGGCTCGTACACACATGCACACAAAACCCAAATATACTTATGTATTGTGTACAGAATAAACGGGCTTTAAAGGGGTAACTTGGAAACCAGGGACATGGCGCGTGCTGCATAAGCGCATGTTATTTTTTCCAGCGCCAAGTCCCGGCAAATTCAACTTGATTTATGGCAGAGCAATGCCTGCCATCCTGCGACTATATGTCTAGAATATATATGTCTATATTTAAATTTAGAAATCGATAGAGAGTAATTAAAAAACTATCAAAGAGGATATTTAGAAATAGCAAGAAAGAAAGCTAACTTCGGCACGCCGAAGTTTGTATACTCTTTCAGATTCCAATTAAATCAATTATAATCTATTACATTCTAATTTAACATGAATTACTTTCATATTCATTTAATTTTGTACAGTTTTACATTTTGTACATTTTTACATTTTAACATTTTAACATTTTAACATTTTAACATTTTTACATTTTTACACTTTTACATTTTTACATTTTTACATTTTTACATTTTTACATTTTTACATTTTTACATTTTTACATTTTTACATTTTTACATTTTTACATTTTTACATTTTTACATTTTTACATTTTTACATTTTTACATTTTTACATTTTTACATTTTTACATTTTTACATTTTTACATTTTTACATTTTTACATTTTTACATTTTTACATTTTTACATTTTTACATTTTTACATTTTTAC
>VNJS01009084.1:0-220511 GCA_008042575.1 Drosophila watanabei
GGGGGGGGGGGCCTACCAGGGGGGAGGCCCAAAGGAACCCACCAAGAGAGAGAGATACGAACAAAACGAGAACGAGAACGAAATCATCATGAATGGCGAACGTGACACAAATGACAAAATATCAAGCAGACCAAAGGCAATGGCAACTGCCGTCTGTCGGCCTGACCGGCTGGCCGGGCTACCGCTCCAATCCCACCAAAAAAAAACCTTTACCCTTACCCCTCCCCCTTGCGAACCACAACTCTTGCAACACCCAATGCCTGGCCTCCCCCCCTGCTTGTATAACCAACGCCCCTTTATAGCCCCACCCGTTGCATTTCTGAGGGCACTTGGGGATTTGTGCGATTCGCAGACACAAACGAAGGCCGATGGACAAGCGGACAGCAAAAAAGGGGGGGCTTATACACTGAAAATAAAGTTATAAGGAAGCAAAGATATTTAATATAAAAAATAAAAAGGTTCCAGAATATTTTGGTTACCAATTTGCTGAAAAAAATCAAATTAAAGCAGTTCCAAAAATATATTTCATGGTTTTAGTAGAAACCAATCGAAAACTTATCGAAATCTTATCAAAACTAATAGAGTTTATTCAAAGAGTCTATAGTTATACGTCTTGAATTTCAAAACCAGTTCTAAAACTATGGAAAAAATTAAAACTCTAGATTTGGTGAAAATTTAGAATCAACTGTATTATATTTTTATCGAAATATATTTATCAAAGATTATAAAAGTTAAATAATCTATCCATCTATCTCTCTATCTGCCTGTTTATGAACTAATAAAAAAAGGCATCAAAATGAGGCTGAAGAGTATGGAGACCGATATCATAAAAGAATAATAATTAATCGTAATCAAATAGCGGTGAAGATATCGATAGCTATCAATAAACAAATGACTGATTTAATTTTGTTATTTAACTTTTTGCTTACCATTTTAATTATTATTCTTAATATTAAAAGGAATATTCAAAGTTAAAATAAATACCTTTTTACATTTTATTCTAACAAACAATCTAACGTACAAAATATTTTATTGTATTTTTAAGAATATTTCGTCGTCTATTATTTTCAGTGTATGAAAAAAGATGGGGTGCTTTTTACCAGGGGGTTTGGGGGTTAAGCCCAGTCAGTTCATGGGGGTCAGGACAGGGGGATCGGTCGGTCGGTCGGATGGTCGGTTTGGTATGAAAACTGTAGCCGAGTGCGGATTGTCTGTCAGCTTTTTGTCCCCTTCGTCCTCGTCACTGTCGCTACTCTTCTTCCATGACCACCCAACGCCCACAGCTCCACCCCCTCGCCCCCCCCGGGGGGGTGTTTCGGTTTCGGTTTTAAGTGGCAACTGTGTGCAGTGTCAGCATTGAAAGCCTTCTCGCCCCCCTTGTCCATTCCATGTCCATGTCCTTGCCATGGCCAAAAGATAATATTTCAGATTTACAAGCAGTCGAAATCAGAAAATCAACTTTTGCTACGGACATTTTGCCAAAGGAATAAGGTTGTATAGAAGGCGAGTGAAAAATATATAATAAATAATATATAAGGAGATGATTTATTCATTTAAAATTAAGATGTGGATTAAATATTATTTAATTGAGAGTAAAATATTATTAGTGAAGGGAAGAGATAAGAATTTACCATGAATATGGGATTACACTATTCTAAAATCTTAGGAAAACTTCTTTATATTTGAGAAATTTCTAAATGAAAAGTGTTAATATTTTAGAAATATTTTTGATATAAGAGGAGGCATATTTTAAATTTAAATTATTATTTAACAAAAAGTTCCTTTATCAAACTCTGTGCTGGCATTTCTGTTTTCAAACAAAGTTAAACCAAGCGAAAAGTCACCAGAATATATTTATATATCAACCTGTATAGGTTTAAATATATATATCTATATATATTTTCTTTTTGTCTGTGCCTGTGTGCGGTTATGACAAAGCCACAGATAACCGAGCTGACTAACTATTTTTGTTTTCTGCTGGCCTCCGGCCCAAACTCCAAAAAGCTTCTCAAACTGCCAAAACTGCGGTCCAGTTCGAGGCGCAGTCTTTGTCTCGTGGCACAATGGCAGGTTTTCGTGAAAAACTGGTCTAAAACGGTGAGTGAACTCAAAAAAGTAAGAATAAGAATTTTTTTAAAAAGAAAAAATAGTAATATAAGTACGGTTTAGAATGTCCATCAATATATATATCGGTTGGAGAAAGACCGATTTAAAAAAGAAGTGGAGACTTAATAGAGAGACAATCTTCAATCAGACGTTAAAAAATTACGGAAAGAAATATACAATAAAGACATCTATATAAAAAAATTATAATAAGGGGAAAAAATTACAAGCAAAAGTATTATTTTTATTTAAAATATTTTCAAAACTCTCTAAAATTACATATAATCTAGTATGTTTAAAGTAAACCATATAATACAAATAATTAAGCGAAGGAAGGATATTATTAATTTAGTCCGAACTTTGCAAGACTTCCTTTCTTCTTTTTAAATTAAATAATTAAGAAATTTAAGCAAAGCATTTATTTAATTTAAAAAAAATTGGCAATATTTAAGAATAAATATGATTTTAAAGTAAAACGCTATCAGAAACGCACATATAGGAAATATTGCGTATACGACATGTTGATCAATCAAAATTCAAATGGTTTTATTTATATTTCTAATATTTAAATAATATTTAAATTAAAAATTCAATTTTTATTAATTGTATAAAATATAACAATTTTCATTTATGATTTTAAATTCATTTTTAACTTAAATTAAGGATTTTTTCAACTGAAATCAGTGGAAACCCAATTTTTAAGACAACTAAAAGTGCGTAAAAAATTCGATTTGTTTGTAAACTGACTGCCTATTATCATCATCATCATCTTCATCGCCGTCATCATCCTCATCTAGTGGTTGCCATTTAGAGCCTCCCCCGTTCCACGCCTCTGTCTCTGCCTCCGATTCCGATTCCTCCCACATCGCCTGGGCATTGAGTTTCCCCATCCCCTCTTTCACTGCTTTTTCGGCGCCTCTTGCTCTGGTGGCTCAGTGTGGCTTTTATGGGATTTGATTTCTAATAAGCGGCAAGCGAGGCACGTACCATACACTCATACACTCGCCCACACACACACACACACACACACGTAGGGAGAGAGGGAGTGTGGGGAAGGACATGCAGTCCATTTCGAGTCAAAAGAATTCTCTCGGTTTTTCGGGAGGCTCTTCTTGTTTTCCTACTATTTTTTCCCCCTCCGAAAAATGGTTGTTGTTGTTGTTTTTTTTTTTCTTTCTTGCTTTTGCCTATTCCTTGCCACTGGCTGAGGGGGGGTGGAGGGGCGGGGCCAAAACGTTGACAGGAAGCTCTATTGTTGTTGCTTTTTGTGATTCACAGTGTGCAGCGTACGTGTGTGAGTGTGGATTTTCTACCAACAAAAATGACATGAATAAAGCGAGCAAAGAGACAGAGAGAGTGAGGGAGTGAGAAGAGAGAGAGGTGAGGAGAGAGAGAGGAAGAGAGATAGCTTGCTCTAGCAGCGAGAAAGAATTCATTCTTTTTTTGTGCATCTTCCACTTTTCACTTGGATTTTTTCCCTTTTTCTCCTGCAAGCCACTCTTATTTTCCTTCTTCTTTCGCTCCTGTGAAGGTTGCAAAAAGCTAAATTGAGTTTTCCTAACAACAACAACAACAAACGATCCTCTCGTGTGTGGATTTCTTTCTGTCTCCTCTTATTTTTTTTTGTAGTGTATGCATGAGAGGGGGGTGGGGGCAGGAGGGAGGGGAAAGAGATAAAATACCGAAAAGCTGAAACTGCGATGGCAACGCGTACGTGTTTATGGCCACGAAAAGTTGCCAAACAAAACGGAGCACGGCGGAAAAACCTAGCAAAAAAAAATACAAAAAATTGGATTTAAAAAAAAAATATTCAAGAACAATTGCAAAGAAAAATCTGTGGGAAATACTGCAAGGAAAATGGAGAAAGGGTAGCAGCAAAGGTTTACACAGAGAGTCAACCAAAGAATTAAATTATTTGTACAGAAATTAGCAGTGAATTCACTGGAATTTAATAACTTTATTTGGTTCATAAAATTAAAAAAAGGATTTTCAAATCATAATATTATATTTTCCACATTTTGGAATATTTATTCATTATTGTTTTTATATGTACCATATATTTTCAGTAAGATAATCATAGTCTTAACATGTTTATAGCTCATTAAAGGTCAAACGTTAAAGTTAAAGCTTCTGATTGAAAATAGAATACCCTTCAAGGGCTTGCAAAATTTATGTGTAAGAACTAATAGATTTTTTTATATTTTCTTTAAATATTAATTTCCCTTTTTTTGTAATTTTAAATATATAGTTTTACATAAGAAAAAGGAGGAAAAAAATTAAACAATATAAAATACAGCCAAACTAATTTTTTTTAACAAAAGTTCCCCTTTAAAAAATCCTAAGAAAATCCTAATAAATCATATATGTGTGTACAGATACTTATGCACATCAGTGTGGCGTATTTAAATAAGCAGGATGCATACAAACACACACACACACTCACACACACCCGTCCCGTGGAAGACAGAGACAGCAAAAAGTGTTTACTTTGTGCTCCGAGGCATAAAGTCGAAATGGATGGACGTATCCTTCACCCTCCCTGGGAGCCACCAGCATATGGATATTGTTGTTGCTGCCCTCGCCTTGCCATTTATTTATTTACTTGTCTTGGAACTTTAACAAGTTTTTATGGAAATTATTTATGGAAAAAATCGGAGTCTGGCTGAGGGGCGAACAGATAACCCATCCGTAACTGTCAGAGCCTTGGCATTACTCATACGTCTAGTTGTCGGGACATCAGGGACACAACTCGACGTATTTGATCAGAAATTACATATATCTACATATATATATTGTATACTATATATCCTGAGCTCATATTAATTGTCATGCAAGGGATTAATCATACGCCATGTTGTCCGCACATCAAAGGCACTCACACAGAGAGATAAAGAGAGAGAGAGACGGATGGCATGTGGCACTAAGAGCGCAAAACTGTAAGTACTTTAGGCAGCTAAATATAATTAAATATTTAAGGCATAAACACACGCCAAAGGGGAGGAGATGAGACGCCGCCCTGGTGGTGGCTCTTAATAATGTTTTAATGCGTTTGACAAAATTCGAGCTGCACACTTGCCGGCGCCAGCGGACAACGTTCATTAAATGCAGTAAAATCAACAACAAACAACCAAACACAACAGGAAACGAATGCCAACTTGGACTCGCTGAATTTTGTATACCCTAACATTTGGATTTTTGGAAATATAACTAAAAAAGGAGAAGAAGGAGAGATTAGGTAACTTGCTAAGTATAAATTTATTATTATTTATATAAATTTATTTATGAAAATAAAATTAAAAATAAATAAAAGAAACAAAAGCACAGCACAAAAAAATATTTGCCTTGATGTGCCTAAAATTTTTCACGTGTGAATTTTGGGGCAATGTCGTTTTGAGAAGAAGTTTGTTTTCAAAAAAGTTTTCACTGATTAGAGATTGAGAGTTGAAATACGATAGAAATGTAATTCTGGACATTCTTGCTATATATATATATATATATATATGAATTGTGTGTGATCTTAAGTTAATTCTAAAAAATTATGTATATGAACTCTATGCGAATTTGGCAACATAATCTATTTTCTCTTAGCATTAACATAAACTCTTCCAGGAATTTATAAATATTTTAAAAGTTTTACTTAATAGACAAAGAGAAAACTTACATTTATTACTTCATTTATTATTAATTTATTAAATAGTTTTTTATAAATTAAACCCTGAACTAATATTTCTCACCATTTATATTAGTAAATAATTAAAGTTATAAGAAAATACCAATTAATATTTAACTTTAAGGTAATATTTGGTATTTTTAAAGGAAAAAGTTAATTTAAACATATTTAAAACATAAACTGATAAGAATAAATTATATATATATTTAATATATATTTAAATATATATTTTAATCCTAAAGGATTCATTTTCCCCAACTTAATGCCGTATCCATATACCCTTTCCTTAGGTTAGGGTATTTCGGCGACGGCAGCAAGGCGAGCTTTAAGTGGCCAAAAGTGCAATGTGATTGAAGTTGGCTGAGGCCAAAGGGGCGGCAGGATTTTACAGGAGTCAAAGGATAATGCTCTCCATGCCAGCACGAGAGTGGAGAGTGTGTGCGTGTGCGAGTGGAAAGTCCAGTAGAACAATGCACACACACACACATGCACACATGGAGCCGAAACATGACAGAAAATTACCTGGAGGAAATTTTATGAGTATCGTGGAACGGCACTTGAAAGTTAAACAGACGCTTCCATGGCCCGAAGGGATTTTCCCCACAGCAGCCAGCCAGACTCGGTGTGTGTGTGTGTGCGGAGTATCTGTGTGCTTGAAGCCCCAAGTGCATGTGTGTGTGTGTGTGTGTCTCGTATCCTTGTGCTAATTGTGTATGCAACTTGTTGCATTTGACCGCTCTCATCGCATCCGTGTCCATGTCCTTTCTCTCTCTCTTCGAGTTACATTGTAAATGTTAGTTTTGTAATTAGAAAATTTTGCTTACCACTGAAACCCAAGAAGAACGAGGGTTAAGAGAGGGAGAGAGAGGGGGTAGGGGGAGTAGGAGAAGATTTTTAGGAGTATTTTGGATACCAGTTTATGTGGACATTTATTGGCTGCAACTTTTTCTATAAATCAAATGGCAAAACGGCAAATCTCAAGAGGATTTGGCATAATACGGGTCAGTACTTAAATGCCTTGATGAGTCATTAAAAAGCTCATCAAGTTTATAAATCAATATGGATCTGATGTAGAAAATTGTTTTTTAATTAGAAAAACAATAAAGTTCTTCCAAAATAAAAAAGTTGTATTAAATATTAGAAAAAGAAGAGGATATAATTATTATTTGGAACATGAATCTTAAGATTTAAGTTAAATTAATGCTAAAACCTTTAAATATTCCGTACTTAAACTAGAAAATATTCAGAGAAACAATACTTATCATTTCACACTTTTAAAAATAATTAAAAGGAGAAAGCAAAATTCACACCTTGTGACAATTATAATGACTGATATCTGAAGACTTTTCCGCATCCACACACATCATTTTTCCCCCTCAATATGCACTTCTGGCTTGGCAGTTAAGAAGTGAGCGAAAAATCCCCTTTTGGGAATCTATTTCTGCGGTAATTGCTTTTCCATTCACGGCTGGCCTTTCCCTTTTTCGCGGCAACAGAAAATTCAGAGATGCTGAGAGGAGATGCAAAATAAAGCGTATCGAAGGTAGTTCCAATTCCACTCGAGGCACAAGGCACAAAGGCCACAAACGAGGCGATGAGCAGGAGGAGCTGGCCGAGGAGGATGCCGAGATCCCGGCTCCATGGCCATAATTCATCAACGCGGCCTGACGAGCAGAAGCTGCCTACGTGTGATTGACTGCCGGATTGAGATTGAGGAGGCGCTCTCGGGGACCGAGGAGCGTCCAAAGGTTGAAAGGTGCAACTCAACTCATCGCATCGCATCGTATCGCATCGCATCGCATCGCCATTGCCCGGAACCGAGACTGAAACCGAATCCCAGAACCAGACCAGAACTAAAAAACCGAAAATCCAAGCCTGCAAAAACCAAGCTCAACGAATGTCTCGCTCCCTGTCTATCTCTAGCCATCTCTCTCTGATTTAAGCACTTGAAAAAAAGAAGGGTGCTAGTTGGAATTGTTAAGCTTAATAAGAACTGAAATTTATTTCAGTTTCGCTTGAAACTCTGTTTTAATATAAATAAATTTCAGTTTCCCTTGAAACGCTTTTTTAATATAAATAAATAATTCTGAATGAACCTTGTACTAAATGAATTTTGATCTAAATGAATCTTGATCTAAATAATAAAAGTGAACTTTAAATCTAAAGAATGCTTGGTCTAAGTGAACATTTATCTAATAATATTAATCTGTATTAATATTCATATATAACATACATTAATCTGTATTATGATGTAGTTTTATATATTTATATATATCTATAGTTTTATAGTTTATCATTAGTTTATTTATTTCACAGATCATTAATCGAAGTTATTTTTTAGATATGGTTGACTTATATATAACATAAATTGCTATTAAATTAATCAACTTGCAGTTATGGAAGAACGAAAAATCTTTTTATAAAATAATTGTATTTAATTATTTAAATTTTTACTACTACCCCGTTTTTCTCTCAGTGCACAGCATCCACAGCTGTACAGCTGTAGCAATTTAACGGAAGTTGCAATTTGCATTTCAACTTGACCAAAAGCTGCGCCCCAATCCGTCGGTCACGTGCGATGCGATGTGATGTGAAATGCAGCAGCAGCAACCCGTCTCTTTCTTCTCTGACCCCCTCTGCTGCACCAACTGTTGCCCTCTCCTTCTGCTTATGCCCCCTCTTGGTCTCTCTCTCTCTCGCTTTTGCTGCCGCCTCTGACAGCTGCTGCTGTGTCCGACTGGCGCCATTTGTGATTTGATGCCGACGCGTCGTTGTGTCGGGGCAAACTACTACAACAACAATTACAACAACAGCTGCAACAACTACTACAACAACAATTACAACAACTGCTACAACAATAATAACAACAACAATACCTACATTAATTCATGGTACAGTATTAACAACAACAATTACAACAACACTTTACACCAACATCTAGAAAGCAGCAGCTAGTAAAACATCACCACCATGGCGTATGCGTAATAAGCGAATAACAAGGCGAATAGAAGACATTGCAAAGCAATCACATTATAAATATTAAGTATTAAATATTAAATATTATTAACTAAAGAACTAGAGATATATAGTTAGTCAGGAAAGTATCTCCAAAGTCATATTTGATTGATATTTGCCACAGCATCTCAAGCGCAGAGAGATCGCTGAGATCGAGGCACAAATACTGACGATCGCCCGTTGGTTTTTCAATTTTCCGCTTATGTTCCATGTGCTCGCGCCTCCCCCCCTTCCCCCCCTCTAGTTTTCCCCTCTCCAATGTGTTCTAGTATATATAATTTTCTGTTGTTAGTTCTGGGCAACGTTTTGCGTAATCCGCTCGACTGGCTACCGTTTTTATGGGCCATTTCGGAGCGTTTTGGCCATTTGTGATTTGTAATTAGAGTTTTGGCCAGCCAGTCAGTCAGTTAACAGGTACAGCCACATACCCTCCTCCTCCTTCCCCCATTAACGACCCCTGTTGATCCCTTTTTCTACTTGATTTTTTGTGCAGTTACGCAACAAAGTGCTCGACGACGCCACGGGACACCTCGTAAACGAGGCACTAACAATTGAAAATTCATTAGACGAACGAACGACCGACCGACTGGCAGCACCAAGAAATGGAAAATGCTCATACAATACAAAATACAACAAAAAAAGAGAGAAAAAGAGTATAAAAAAAAACAGGGGAACTGGGAATCTGCAACCTGCCAAATGGCGCACGCACCGAAAAGCTAATTAGGCAAAACGCTAAACGACGCCAGAAGGCAATGAAAAGAGTGACCCCCAAGGTGGCCACAGGTTAACACCGGCGGCTCCGGTGTCCCTCTTTATCAGCGGTTCCGCCATATGCCGCCGCATTCGCATAATGACCAAAAAAAATATAAAAACAAGCAACAAAAGCGAAAAATATAAAAAATATGCATTAAAAACCGAACCGAACAAATTGCCGGTTGATGTTTCTTGGCCATGTTGCTCTTTAAAAAACAATGAAAACCTGAGGGAAACAGAAAAAGGTTTAACTTTAACCACTCTAAGCTACAGTTGCAGCTTGAGAGGATATATTTTTAGGGAGTTAAGAGTTGGAAATATTATTCCTGTTAGGGGGAGAAATATATAAGGAAATATTGGGTGCTTTGAAGAAATTTTTAAATATTTAGGAAAGGATATGTTCATAGGAGAATTTCAGAAGAAAAGAACAATCAAACTTGCCTGATTTTCTATGCCTAAAAGCCTTCTGTTTTTTTTTTTAGAAAATATTTTAAACAATTTTAAATTCTTTTAACAGGCTAAGATTCTAGTAAAGAAGAAAGGAAGCTTATTTCGGAAAGCCGAAGATTATATACTAGTACCCTTGCATGAAAATCGAGCATAACTCTGCCAAAAATTCATTAATTTCAATTCGGAAAACTATGATAGTTTTTATTATGTAAGAAAATCAGCACTGTAAATTTAAGATTTACAAAATTTAAATTTTTTGTGAATTTTTCTACATTTTTGGCGATGTAACTCCTTAAAAAATTTCGAAAATTTTAAGTACCATTTTTTTTCTTTCAAACATACCTAGATCGACTTGGCTGTTGATGCTGGTCAAGAATATATATGATTTATAGGGTCGGAAACTAGTTTTTCACGATGTTTCAAGCTTCTGCCTGAAATTATAATGCTTGCAAGAAAATAAATATAAAATATTAATATAGAATATTAAAAAATTAGTAAATTACATAAAACAAAAACTACAGAATAGGAACACCGAAAAACAGCTATTCTTTATTCCAAGGCAGAGAAAAACTCTGAACGCGAAACAATCCCTAAACCAAAATCTAAACCTCTACCGAAACCGACTCCTGAATCCCATCGCCCGTTTCCTGATCCCGTCTCCCTTCCAGGACTCGCTGGGAGGGGGAGAGGAGGCCCGGCTGGGGGATAGAAAACAAACTTCCAGAAGTTATTCAGCTCGCATAACGATAAACGCCCATCGTTTTATTTTGATTTCGCGCCACTCCGCCCGCCGGCCCCAGCTTTTTCCTCTTTTTATTTTCCTCCTTTTTTTTCGTTGTATTTTTTTTCGAAAGGGAGCTCCTGCCGGGGATTCAGGTACAAGTATATGGAACTATATATACGTATATAGTTTATATGCTGCTGGGCTTGCCAGATATGAAATTATGTTTATGGCTGCTGCAAAGGCAGAGGCAGGAGCGGAGGCAGTGGCAGCCTCCTCAATGGCTGAAAGTTGCCTTCGAATTTGTCGGGCGGGAAAAAGGGGGGATATGGGGGAGAGATAGAGGGGACTGAGGGGGGCATTACGATGGAGGGGCTGGCCCAGGGGGAGGGGCATTTGAATTGCACTTCTTCTATCCGCCACAAAATTGCAATTGCTGCAGTTGTTCTTCTTGTTGGCCGGCTTCTTCTTCAACAATTTAAGAGGTATAAATAAGTTAGGGTATATTTGTGTTGTTTTAAAGGGGTTTTTTAAGTATTTTTCAGTATAAATATGAATGTATTTAGAAAAATAAAGCAAATATAAAATTTTAAGAATTATTTGTATTAAATTTTAGAAGTAACAAATATTTAAAATATCATAAAACAATAATCTTAGAATGAAACATAAAAGCTTAAGATAAATTTTCAATGAGACAAGTTTCCTTGTTTTTGATTTGGAAAAGATTGGGTTAAAAACTGTCATGAATATATAGAAAATTTATTTAAAATCATTGATTCATTTATTATTTTACTCATAAATTTATTTCTTTAGTTAATTTATAAATTTTCTCATTTAGTTATTTAATTTCGCAAGTTTGTCAAAAAATCTCCATTAAGCATTTGTAGTCTTACTTATTTTTATCCAACTTAAACTACAGGGTATTTATGGAGCTTTAACTATTTTCGTTTGTTTAAAGAACACTCCCTACTTACCTTCTTTTTTTTTACTTGTTTTTTTTTTGTGTGGAGCGTTCAGGTGTAACCGCAACCGCCGCCGCCCGGGCTTCGTTTCGTAATCACGCCGCGTGTGCTGCTCACGTAGCAACGCCGTCGCAACGCAGATTCTGCGGAGGAGCGAAAGAGAGATAGAGAGAGGGCTGGCCCGGGTCCAGATCCAGGTTGAGTCCAGGTCGCATATCCCTGGCCCAGCGCTACCAGGTCCCAGATCCGAGCTCCCAGCAACCAGCGGCCAGCTCCAGGGTCCAGGTCCAATCCAGGCTTACACACACCGCCCAGCCAGGAGACCGGGCACGTTGCCAGTTCGCCGTTCGTTTTGCTGCTGCCATTTTTTTCTGAGCTCACTTTTAGTTGACTTTTTTAATACCCTAAAAATAATAATGAGGGAATTTTAGTTAGAAAGGGAAGGTGTTGTTTTATGGCATAATTATGTATAATTATTATATGAATGGTAGTTTATAATTTATATATTTCTATGTCCTCTTTTTGAACGTCTTAAAAAGGTTAATTTTTATTTGTAAATAAATGCAAGCCAAATTAAATTAATGTATTCAAAATGTAGTCTAAAATGAGTTGATTTTATATCGTAAATTAGGTTAAAATTTAATTTGTTAACTCTTAATAAATTCAAGTAAATACATACATAGATTTATTTATTTTTATCAATTTACGAGTTGATTTTCAACCCCAAATAATTTGTAAATAAATTTGTATAAAATATATTTATAGTTACTTCCATTTACGAGCTTCAAAAAGGTTGTTATTATATCGTAAATAAGGGTTAATAAATATATTTCAAGAGTGTTCTATTTACAAAATAAAACATAGTCAATTAATATTGTAAAATCGTTAAAATTAATCAATTTTAAACTTATCCCATTTGGCTTATAAATCTTCTCTTAAAAATATATTTAAGGATATTATTGCATAGTTTTATTTATATTTATATAAGAAAAAAACGCAATATCCACTTTTAAATCAATTTTTAAATTATACCCAATTAGTTTATATTATTTCCTTCGATTTCTTCACAGAGTATTTGCCGTTTGGCCTTTCCCTAACGATATTATCCTGCTGGTTTTTATTTTATGGTTTTGTTTTACCTTCACTTCAATGAGGACATTCAGTGCACGTTGAGTTCAGTTCGGTCAGTTCGGATCGCTTTCGGTTGAAGTTGCAGCAAGTTGCAGCAAGTTGTGGCAAGTTGCTGCCGCTGTTGTTGCTGTTGCTGTTGTGATTATCATTATATCTGCGAGATTACCAATTATTTGTTGTAGTTGTCGTTATTGTTGTTGCTCCGCTCGCCGCTTCGTTTTCAACTTATTTTTTATAATTCACGTTAATTTTTCTTTTTAAAGCGAAATTGCAACGGCAGCCGGAGCTGCAGGAGCAGGAGCAGGGCGAGCAGGAGCAGGTCCCCAAAGCCAGCAACTCCTGGTCGTTGTCTCGATTATGTCAGTGGCCTCCCCTTCGATGTTGCTCGCAAGCTCCGCTGAAAAAATAAGGAAAACATGAGCGCCGTACACGATCCATTCATTCATATATTATGCGATGAGCATGCGGAATGCGGAGCGAGTCCAGCGCCATTTGCTTAAATCGATCAATTTGGCCTGTCCACGGATCAGCATTAACTAAAGCGTTGCAACCGATCCATTTCCTACAACATCTCGTCTTAATATTCCTTTTATTGGCCACGAAAGATACGACATTAATGGGACATTTGCTCAAAAGGGGACATGGCACAGTTATACAAGTTTTAGAGATGGGTTGTTTTGAGCTTTTAACTTTCAGGTGTGTCTCGCTTGCTTTTAATTACTAGTTACTTCTCAAAATTGACATAGTCTAGAGAGGTAGCTAGTAATTGGTAAGAAATACCATATAACTAGTAACTAGTCAATGGTAACTAGTAACAAGAAACTGATAACAAGTGTCGAGTAACTTGTAGCTAGAAACTGATAAAAATGATCGAGTTACTAGTTTACTAGTAACTAGAAACTGATAATAAATATCAAGAAACCAGAAACTTTAAAGTATCGAGTAGCTGTAACTAGAACTTAATAATACTTTCCTGATTTTTTTTTTAGCAGCTAACTGGTAACGAGTAACTAGAAGCCAATATTTCTTGATATATTTAATAGTAACTAGTTACTCTTATGACTAGTAAGTGATAACTATTCATTGGTAATTGGTAACTGGTAAAAAGCAACTAGTAACTATTTACTGGTAACCAGGACTGTTTACTTATTAACTAGTCAGTAATAACTGGCAACTAGTAATTAGTAACTAGTGTTTTTTAACTAAATCTTTGTTTGTTATTTCGCTTCAAGTTGTTATTTATTAATAATATAAATATTATAAATATAAATAACGAACTGAAGTGAAATATTTAACAAGCTCTTATAACTAGTAACTGGTAACTGATGACTTATAAATAAAAACTGACAGGAAACTAGTTACTAGTCATTTTGAACTAGTAATTGGTAACTTTTAACTAGTAACTAATAACTTGTAGTTCTTTTTTATTACTCCTTATATATACATTTAACTAACACCATTCAAAGGGTTAACAAAACCACGCAAGTTACAAATCCAACCAAACTGTTTTCCTCTAACCAAAATCAATCAGCTTCGGAGTCCTGACGGACGAGCAGCCTCGTCAAACGTAAATGATTGCAATAATTTCGAGCGTGTTTACTTTTTCCTATAAAATATTTGCATTTCCCCATATCCGTTGGCCATGTCGATTATATACATTATTTATTATACCAACTACACAGGCGGCATGCAGAAACCTATCCATATTTTCAACAATTTTAATTTGTCCTTTTTTTTCCTGCCTTCTGTTTAACTGCCTCGTGTTGATGGGCAAAAGTATATTTTGTCATTACGGCCGTTATAAAAAAAAAAAAAAACGAAACACAAAAAACAAAAAACAGAAAAAGGGACAAAAAAAGTGTGTATGTGAAAATATTTGAATTAACGACAACTGGCGACAATGGCAACTCGTTGTTGCTGATGGTGACGACAACAACAACCACAATTATTATAGTAATAATAAAAAATTACAAAAAAAAAGAAAGGGAAAAAAGCAAAAATGGAGAGCAGAGGGAAACCTGAGAAAAAAATACATTGGCAAACAAAAACATATTTATGCATGTTACATGTTTTTGCCGTGTTTTCACAATGCAACTTTTTCCCGTTTTGCCCGTTTTTATATCCTTTTGCAGGGTATTATAATTTTAGTCAGTGAAGAGTCCTTTCTGATCCTATAAAGTTTGTAAATATGTTGTTGATCAACAGCCGAATTGATCTAGACAAGTCCAGTCTCTTTTTTCTAGCTAGCCTGAAACTTAGTAAACAAAATAATCCTTTATTTTATGACAACTGAGCAAAGAACTTTTATTAAGTTTGAAATATACAAGTGAATCTTAATGAAATTGGTTTAAGTTATAATTTATATTTTAATTTAAATTGTTAAGAATAATTTTAATTTAAATCGTTTTCTATTAATATTTTACTATTATTTTCTTTAAAGTTTTTCCCTAAAATACACAGAGTAAACTTAATTCGCATAAATGCAATCAATGGCATTTACAATCTTACATTTTCCCTTTTTATTTATATTAATTTTTTTCCATTTTAGTCTGATGCTGTGTTGGCCCAACCATTGCACATTTACAATAACAATAATAATAATTTTACGCTGCACGTGGCTCAGTAAATATTTGGATTTTTAAGCATATGCATATATGAGCATTGAATTTATTTCGAGCATTGCTGACGATATTTGCAATACTTTATATGTTCATATATTTTTTGTATAGATTTTTCCATTTGCTGTGAAAGAATTCAAGGCTGAAATAAAGCAATTTGAAAAGGGTGATCTTTTGATAAGAATTTAAAGGAAATTAAGTATATTTTTTAAGAAATAAAAAAGGAAATGAAAAAGAAATCTTGAAAATGAGGCTTGAAGATATACATTCTTATTGTTTTATATTTTATAAATATATCTCTTAAATTTCATGTCCGGGTTATAATTTATTTCTTATTTCATTTATTTAATTTAAATCCTGATAAATTCTTTAATAAACCTCTTTATTAAATCCCTTTAAACAAATCGTTCTCGGCTTCTATTTAACGCCCGACTGATGATTATGCCACGAATTGCCATTCAGAGCGAATAAAAAATATATAAACATATGCTGGGGAAGGGGCTAGGGCTATGTATCCCTTGAACAGGCAAAATATGTAAATGAAATATGTAAAGCACAAACACTCTTATATATTTCCATAATAAATATATATTTTATATATAAATATGTAAAGAGAACATACTGTCAGTGTGCTCGAGCGCTTGGGATTAAATTGTAATTACTTTATTACTTAATAACAAAACCATTCATGCTGCTAAAGTTATTAAGCGTTATGTATATGTTTTTATTCTGGTTTTGTTTTTGCCTTTGTTGCCTTTTGCTACTTTACTTTAATTTCAATATGATTTTTCATATTTAAATTATACATGAAGCGTGAATTGCGGCGGCAAATGGCTTTACAATTGGTTTCGATTCAATTTGAATTATAAATCCAGTAAAGATATCTATATTTTGAAGGGGGATTTCCATCATTACTTTTCCGAATAAATAAACCAAATTCCATCCAACACCAGTAGTTGTCAATTAGCTGCTAGCGATAATCAGTTGGAAAACTATTCTGACATAATAGATACAATTAACTGACGGCCGATCGATCAAGAGCGTTTTCATAAATTATACGCCTAAACTTAAACCAGAAACCAAAGCCAAAACTGAAACCGAAATCGAAAACCACCACTGGTAAAAGCCAAAAACAACGGGCCAGTAAGTGGAGGCCATTTAAAATGCAATAATTTATGAGATTTATGACTTTTGCATTTTAATTGAATAGATTTCGATAGGCTGCCGCAGCGGCAGCGGCAGCGCAAGTGGCAGTGGCAGTGGCAGCGGTGGGCGTTAACAGGCCAAAAACCAGCCAACAGCAATGGGGCGTGGCAATTATGCATATATATGATATATACGAATATAGTAGAGACTCGAGTTAAGGCTGTAAGTCTTTGTAAAATAATATTAAATATTTATTTATATTTATTAAACATTTTCCAAGATCTCAATTATTTTTTAAGGGTTTATAATTCTTAAAGGCTTCCATATAGACCTTAAATTTCAACTTAATTTTTTTTCTAGTTATTTATAAAGTCTTAAGTAATGAATATAATATATATATTAATAATAAACCAGTATAATAGTATCATAAAAATATTACACACAAAAAATATAAATATAATATTAAATATTTCATATATTTGTATTTATAAAACATTTTTAAAAACAATAATTATTAAAGCTTGCTTTTAGATCTTAAATTTAAACTTGAATCAATTTTCTTGTCAATTTTAAAATATTTTTATTATTTAAATTAAAGAATAATAATAATATAAATAATAAACCTTTATTAAATTATCATTATAAAATCAGATATACGTTTCTATGTTCCAGAAAATATAAATATAATATTATATCTTTTATATATTTATATATAAAACATTTTTAAGGGTCACAATATTTTATATGGCTTTATAATTCTTAAATGCTTGCTTTTAGATCTTAAATTCCAACTTAAAATAATTTTCTTGTTAATTATAAAATATTTATATTATCTAAATTAAAGAATAATATAAATACAAATAATAAATATTTATAATATTATCATAATAATATCAGAAATACGTTTTTGAGTTCCAGAAAATATTCTCTAAGTTCTTCTGCATTTATTCAAGTTTAAGTACACATTGCTTTCCTTAGTTTTTCCTATCCAACACTCACTGTACTTACACATACTATATATATATATTTATGACATTGTGCTTGGGTAACTGCAATCAGTTAATGGAATCTAATAAACGTGCGCGTATCTTTCGGATGCATCTAATCGCTGCGGCACGCGAGCGATGCCAAGATGCGGCCCAAAGGGGGCGGGTCCCTAATTGGGGGGAACGGACCCTGAAACGGGAATGGCCAAGGTGAAAGGGGTAACTGCGGTGCCCGATACCTGCTGCTGCTGCTGCTACTGGCCACATACCATACACCAAGGTTATGCTGCCACTGTACCCTGTAATTAAATGCCAAAAGGGGTAAAAATAAAGCACAAAAAGTGCCCTCGAAGACGCCAAAACGTGAATTCAACAACAGCAAAAGCAGCAGCAAAAATTGAGTAACAAAACAGAAGCCAACTGCCAACTGGTCAGTGGCCAGTGGCCAGGAGGGGGCGTGGCCACTCTGAAATATGTCAAATCTGAAGAAATACGCTTCTATATGTACGAAGCATGATTTATACGAAAAGATGGCAACAATCTGCGGTAAATACAAGTCATTAATCACAAATCTTAAGCGAAGTGTCGCTTAAAAGGGAGAGGAAATAAATTAAGTTTGAAATAATAATGATTATTTAAATAATAGTTTAAATATAATATTAATATAAAGGGAATTTAAGATAAACCTTTAAGGAACAAAGTAAACAGAAGAATTCACAGAAACAAAAGTATTTTGAGATGTGGTTTTATTTTCTTAAGAAATATTTTAAACAATTAAAAAACCTACTTAAAAATGACTTTATATATTTTAAAATTAAATATACTAAGATATAAATGCTTACACTTTATGATAAATTTTAAATTCCATTCACATTTTACATTTTGTTAGTAGAAAACCCGACGCTACTTCATGTTAATATTAAAAACCTCAAATATTTGATTCTGTTTGAGAAATTTTGTCCAAAAAAAAATGAATTGCTGTCACCCGTTTTTTGTGGGATGCTGTCAAATTAGTTATGTTGTGGCACATAATTAGGCCAAAAAATAGAAAGGTGAGGGAAAGGAAATTCAATTTTCCCCAAAAGACAAAAAAATGAAATACAAATGAGGTTTCCTTTGGTGGCTTCAAAAATTTGTTGTGTGCGACTTTCGGAGGTGACTTGACTTTTGGTTTAAATTTGATGTTGATGAGTTTTTCCGCTTCATTTTCCCGGGCTCTCATATCTGTGGCATTTCCCATTTTCCGACGCTGCTTCTGTCGTTTGAAGTGTCAGTTTAGTTTCGTGTCCGTGTCACTCAGTTCACTTCTCTTCTATATATTTTCCTTTCTGTTTTTTTCCCCTCTCTCTCTCTCTTATTTTTTTTTTTTGCCTTGCTATTTTTACTTGGAGGAGCCGGGGATGAGGTTAGCAATTGGGGATTGGGGATTGCGATCTGAAATACACACAAATCAACAAGCAAACAAACAGGGAGACAGACCAACTATGGTCGTGGCATAACCGCTGACACTCCAACTCCCGGCCAACCAGGCCAACCGGGGCCAAAAATCCACCAAACTAACTAACTGTCTATCACACGGTCAAAAAAAAAAAATGGAAAAATATTGCAGAAGCTCTAGGATATGTTTAAAACCAATTGGGAATTTTTAAAAATAATTTTAGAGTGGTTTAAACTGAAGATTATTATCTTAACTAATTTTATAGTGTTTGTTATATTTGTTTTATTATTATTACAATTTTAAAAAATTTGTCATTAAGCTAAACACATAAAATAATAATGTGACAGGAAAAAATGCTTAAGAGAATGTTGCTAAACTAATGTTGCCAGGCGACTGCTGCTAGAAACATATTGCACAACACTTATTGATGCTAAGCTCTGGGTTCTGCATTTTAATAAATTATTATGGAAACATTTTGCACTATAGGCGGCTAAAAAAAAATACAAAATAAATAAAACCAAATTAAATATTTAACTCAATAAATGTCCAGATCATTATCCTATATTTTCAAACCACATTCCATGGTTTTCTAACCAAAAAACTGTCAAATATCTTAGTAATAACTAAATCTTGGGAGTTAACAACAGTTTTTAATTACAAACATTATAAGAATGATTTTTATTGCACATATATTACTGACAATTAAGTTGTTTTAGCTATTATAAAATATTTTATATTTTTTAATTTAAAAATTCTAAAATTTGCTTTCAAATTGTGTACAAATTTGTTTTGGTTTTTTTGTATTTTTGGTGCCCTATTCCCCTGCTCCCTGCACACCTTTGACTATCAGGGCCCATCATTCCGCTTTTGGTCCTGTCTGTCTGACATTTGTTTGCCCGGCTGTCCATCTTTTTGTCACGAGCTTTGGCTGACACGCCCACAATGTCGCGAAATTGGTTTCGGCGTTGCGGATTGCGCACCGTGCACAGTGGGCTTAAATGGGTTAAGGGGCCTGAAAATTGCTAAATAAAATATTATTATATTATATTAACATATAAGAACAGTTCTGTGAGAGTTCAACCTGAACTTTTAACTATTATTTGAGCAGTTAATTTAAAGTTAACAAAGCAAAAAGTGGAACTTAGTAAAAAACTACATAATTAATTAGTGAAACAGATACTTCTAGATTAAATCCTATTCATGGAAAGTGTATCATCAAGACAATGTTAAAATATCCTTGGTGTAATATAAACTTTTCATTTCACAGGCTATCTCATTTATCCCATTTTTAGCCACGGTCCTTGGCTTTATTCGTTTTTCTTCTTTTTCTTGTTGCCTCGTTAATTAGCCTTGGCAACGTGGCAGCGGCGCAAGAAAAAAAACAGCAAAATTAAAAATAGAAGACAACAAAAAATCTATTCCCATTTTACTATATATTTTTTTTGTAGCCTCTCGTTACCCGCATTTGCTTTGTAAACTTTAAGATGCAAGCGACGCGATAAAATCCTCTGAAGGAGGCAACATCATCGTCATCGTCGTCGTCATCGTCATCATCGGGCTCATCATCAACATGCAACAACAATTTACAAGCGTGACAACACCAACAACAACAACAACAACACCAACAAAAGGGGCAGGATAAAATGGTTAGGGGTCAGGTCACCCCGGCTTATCGAGGACGAGACCATCTCAATGACTTACTTAATCACATAGGGCAAATCTGGTTACAGGATATCCGTCCAACGCAAGGACCTCAGGAAAATGGGCAAAACGATGAGGTAGAGTTGGGTAGAGGTTAAATGCACTCGAAAGAAATGTGCTTTGATTTTTTGGAATATTAAAAAATTATATAAATTCAAATTTTGTTGTGAGAGAAATTTGCTTAAAGAATTTTTTGAAAATATTGCTAGATAACCCAAGTACCTTTGTTGGTGTATTTAATTAATTAAAAAAAAGACGTTTGAGACTACATTTTCTAAATTAAATTTGGGGGAATAACTTGTACTACTGTACATTTTTTTAAATACCTAAAATATTTTAAAATATATAAATAAACTTATGCCGATTTCAGGGTTTAATTTAAAATATAAAACTAATTGGAAATAAAAACAAATTTAATAAAATAATAAAAATATTAAATATTAAAAATTACACAAGCTCAACCTGGTCTTAGCAACATTTCCTTCGGCATTTAGCCAAGTTAAATTAAATTAAATAATTAAAAATATCTATAATAAATAATAATAAAACATTAAAATGAATTTAAGATAAAATGTAGCTTTTAAAATCATATTAAAAGTGATATTTTCTTTCTTAACTTTTTCTGTAATATTAAGATCCTTATATATTTTTATATATATTTTCTTCAAGTGCATGATGAACCGTACTATGGTGTGTGTGTGTGTTTGTGTGTGCGAGTGTGAGCAGCGGAGCGGCATGGAGGGGGCGGTACACAAATTGAAGCTCATCTACTTAACGCGCTTGCTCGCGGCTGGAAACATCGTCGAGCTGTCGTCGTAGTTGTCGTTGCCGTTGTCGTTGTCCTGCCGCTTATATCCTGCGGCAAAACAGTCGCCGCCCTCACACCTCTCGCTCCTCATATACATATACATACACATACATATACAGATATACCTTTTCTCGGTGTGCGTGTGGATATGCGTGCGGCGGGTCTAAGGATAATCTTTGGCATAATTATTACAATGTCACCATGTTTCGCCTGTCGTCCTGCCACCGCCGCCTGTTGTCCTGCCGCTCTCTCTCTCTGTGGCAATTTTTCTGCTCGTCGTCATCGTCTCATTTATTGCTTGCGGTGTTTGGCACGTTCCCTTGTGGTTTACAGCGTGAAATAAGATTTTCCTCCGGCCTCGGCTCTGGCTCTGGCTCCTCCTTCGTCGTCTGCGTCCTCTCGTCCTCAGGTCCTTTATTATGATTACTTGTGCTCGTGTGCGTGGCCATCGTCATTTCGGTTGCCATGGTCAGCAGCAGCAGCAGCCATCTAAGCCCCAATCCTGCGACCCCAACCCGACGACGACGCCCCACACACAGCGGCCCGCAGGATAACAGCCCGCCCACAATGGGCGGTGACCTGTGACATCGCCAGGAGACAGAAACAGACACAGACACAGACACGGGCAAACAGGGGCCGAAACAGGAGCTAAAGGAGCAGCAGAAGTGCACTGTACAAAAAACTAAGCTTAAAATGCAATAAATATATTAAAAGAGAATTAAACTTTAGTTCCTTCAAAAAATAATTCAAATTCAATATATTTTTGTATGATTTTTTTGGTTTTAATTATAATATTTATTGTGTTTCCAAGAAATTATCAAAAATGGTAATAATATTATTTTTAATAATTCAATTTAAATGCAGTTTTTAATCAAAATAATAAGATTTCCTTTTTAAAATAACCCCCAAAATTTGTCTCAGTGCAGAAGGGAATGGTTGCCAGGAGCCAAGTGGGTGTTGAGGGGCCGTAGGTCCTTCGGCTGCGCTCCTTGTCGCTCCTCCAGATGGTTGACACTTGCGTCCGTCAGACGTCGACACTTGACACTTGACACACACGACACGCAAACACACAGTCGCACGCCCCCTGCACCCCGCACACCCTGTACCCCGCACCCCCCGCACACCCCGCACACAACTCCACCCCTTAGGCTGCGAGTGTCCTGCTGGCTTCGTCCTTGTCTAACTTGCTGGCAGTCTCAAGTGCTCCCCTCGTCTTCTTGTTTCTTGCCGGCATCAGTGTCTTGAGGGATACACCTCCGAATCGAAGGACTAAGGAGCCAAGAGCCAGGACCTCTCGCCCTCCTCCCTCGCACCTTCCCTAAGAGAAGGTCCTAGCTCCAGGCAGATTAGCTGGCTCCAGCCCGCCGCCGCCATATGGAATATTCCAAATGTGATTAACTTTTCAGATCCCTGAGATTTCAGGTCCTCGATGCACTGACTCTGGCAGAGATTTCACTTCGATTTGTTTCAGCAAAGACAACATTTAACATTTAATGTCAAAGGTTGCGAGTGAATTATAATTTAAGGATGCTTTTTTGGGAAGTATTTTGAGTTAAATTAGGAAGTGGAAAAGTTTTTGTTTATTTACTAGGTTTGATTTTATATTTATGTATATTTTTTGCTCCAAATAAGTTTTTTGTTATATATATTTAGATTTTTTTTAATAAAGGATACGTTTTATAAATGAATTGTATTAAAGGAGTATAAGGAATAAGCTATGATTAGTACTATAAATGGTTGTTTCGATTTAGAAATATAATAAATAATAAAGCGAACATTTTCTGTTGAAATCTTGATTTTGAAGAAGGAAAGTAGGAGTTTTTTATCTAGATATTTTATAGAAATTAACCAGGGCTTTATTTTATTAATCTCTTTTATATCGTTCAAGACTGTTTAAAAGTTTATTTTATATAATATTTAATAGTTTTTTAATTATATATATATTTTGTTTTTGTATATTTTTTTGTATACATTTATATATTTTTGTAAATAATTAGACAAGAATATAACCCTGTAAAAATTCAGAGGCTTTAAAGTTGATTTATTTCTAGGAAAACATATTTTAAGCAAATTAAAATATATCAAAAAAGAAGAAACCCTTTTTTAAATATTAAAAAATCTATACTTAACTTACTAAAAATCTCAAAATATATTAAAAATCCCAAAAGAAACGAAATTGTAATTTTAAGAAAATGTATTGAAAATCTTAAAATGTAAATAGACATCTTTAAAAGATTTTCGGTCACAAAAGTCACTTTCGAAAGGGTTTTCCTCACACCTGACCCAGTGAAAAAAAGTACATAATAAATGAAGAGAAACCCATTGAAAGTCGAGAAAAGTGGGAAAATCTCCTGCCCGATGGAATTATGACCGAAAACAAAAGGCGCACTAAGCAACGTGCGCGATGCATGCAGAAGCCAAAGCCAAAGCCGTCGATGAAGTGCGAAACTGAAACCGATATAGATATAGATATAAAGATGCATATATATATATATTTACATTTGCCAGAGAGTACGGATCCGAATCTGGCACAAAGGGGAGGAGGGAGGAGGAAGGAGGCAGAGTGGCGAGTGGATTTAATGGCAAAGCCGACAGCTTAGTGTGAGGTCCAGCTGGCGAGATGCACTTTGTATCCGCATCTGTATCTGAATGGGAAGCAGTAGCTACCTGTGATTGTACGTACAGCAGCGGGCAAGGTATTAGGAATAATATATTTTTCTGATTTATTAGTTAAATGTAAAATTGATTAAATTAAGCAAGGAATATGGGATGTTCTGAGAGACATTGTAATACATTACTTTTGAGTGTTACTTTTCTTGTGTCCTGTGCTGTTTCTTGAAGTGTCAACGACAGGCCGATGTCCCTTTGGCTGCGCCTGCTGCCCGATCATTGTGGCAAGCCAGCGGTAGCAGCAGCATCCCAGTTGATCCCAGGAAGCGGAGGCTGCCTCGGCTCATCATCATTTGTCAGGTCGTGTCCCGCGCGCGAAAGTGTCGCGTTCCAGTGGCATTAACGGCCGCAAAGATGTCGTCGGCAAGTGCCGCTGCCTGTCAGTTTGTCAGTCTGTCAGTTTGTCACTTTGTCAGTCTGTCCAGCGATGGTTATCTTAAATCACAACTGCTGCCGCCGCCCTCGCATTCATTATATTTTACGGCACATCGCTCTCTTTAAGTCGGCCTCACCTCGCTACCTGGATTTCCCCTTTTGCATTCTTATATATTTGTATCTTTTTTTGTTTTTGTTTTTTCTCTGCTTTTGTTGCTCAATCTCGCTGACTAATTGTTGGCAATTTGTTTGCCGAGGGTGCACACACCCAGAAAGTATCTAGAGGATATTTTTTTAGAGTTGTTAAACTATTTCTTAACTTTAAAAGTCAAGCAGAGGTGAGAGAATCTTTGAGAAAAGCAAGTAAATAATTTTTTTAACAGATGAAATTGTTGAATACAAATAACTAGGTTTATATTTAAAACAATATTAAATCATTTAATATATTTTTGGTATTTTTTAAATAAAAATAAAGAAGAAAACAAATAGGAACGAAGACATTTCTGAGTTGCTAACTAATTCACTTTCATAACCTTATTTATCTTACATTTAAGGATAGTATTTCAACATTAAACTAATTAAATACATATTTCTTTTGTTTTAATTTCCAAATACCTATAATTTTAATATCTTTTTATAGTTTATTTTAATACAGATTTGAACTTAAAGGTTTTCATTTCCTTTATTTTATTTGCCAATCGTATTTATTTATTTCTTTTTTTTTGTATCCGTTTCCGGGATTTTGTCGCCGCCACTGATGTTTGCCATGTTTTTTGGTTTTTATTTTTATTTTAAATTTGTTGTTTTGTTTTTACCTTTGCATTTAATTGAAAATTGCATTTTGATAATTTCCTGTATGCGAAATGGACAAAAGCCTGAAAGCGAGCTCCAAAAACTGCAGTTGACAGTTTAGTGTGCGCGTAAAAATTGCACAATTCACAATCCAGAGCGATGACAGAGGGGGGTAAGGGGGGTAGGGGGGAGTATGTAGATGCAGTCAAAAATAAATAAACAAATAATATAAAATATGCACATCAAATGCATTTCATGACAGAAATGAAAAAGTGATTAAATGGCTTCGAGGAAGTGAAGAATGTTGAATGCTCTTTTGGGATAAGAAAAGTATTAAAATTGGGATTTTTTACCATTAGATAGTTACAAAAAATGGTAAATAAATTTCATTGTTTAAGGAAATTAAATTAAATTTAAAAGCAAGCCTTTAGTTTCTTAGTTTTTTACCAAAAGCTGGCTAAGTTTTTACTTATTCTTTACTGTCTGTTTTATTTATACATTTTTGCTCGCATTTAAAGAGCTCTTTCACTGTTTTTATATATTATATAAAATATATTATATTCAAGTATTTTATAGCATATAATATAATATATATACCCGAAACTCATGTTTCAAACACGAATCAGAAGCTGACCTCGGGGTGACAGTGGAAATATGTTTAACAAGGCTGCAGTCAGTCAATGCTTCTGTTTCGTCAGTTTGCCAGTTTGACGGCCTGTCACTTTTCGATTTCGTTTATTTATTTATTTCTCCCTTTTTTTCTCGTAATTTTTTCCCACTACAACAGCCGCCAAATTGTCGCCGAAAACCCAGAGAACATTCTCTGCACATTTCCCATACATTTTCCACAGATTTTCCTTACATTTTCCCCCACATTTCCTAGCTAAATAGAAGAGGAATTTCAGGCTTTCGAAAAGCTTGTTGTGTTGCTTTAAATCTATATCTATTCCCCGTGTGTGTGTATGAAGATTTCCATCATGTATTTGCATTTGTATTTGTATGCACGCATATATATACATATTTTTTTTTGCACAAAATTATAAATAAAATATTTGCATTTTTATTGAAAATTAAAATAATTTCTGCGTGTGCTGCCTTTGAAGCACAAATACATAGCGACAGGCAAAAATATGTAATGGAATTTCATTGGAAAAAAAGAGAAAAAAAAAACAAGAACTGATAAATATAAATATTTTAAATACACAAATGTGTTTCATGGAAATTACAGGAAATGGAAAAAATAGAAAGATGCGGAAAATAAATGATTAAAAGGAAAAGGTTTTATGATGTAACACTCTTTTTTTTAATTTATATCTCTAACTAGATGGTGCTTAATATATGAGAAAAGCTTAAATTAATATTAATTTAGAAAGCTTTAATGCAATAATTATAAAAATTATTTTATTTATTATTTTTAATAATAAGAAATTAATTCACAAATTTAAAGCCATTATTAGCTGGGAAATAAAGTAAAAGATCTTCTCTGGCAAAACTATTCCAAGATGAAAATAAAATTAAAAGAACTTCTTAGTTTAAAATAATTACCTTAAATGTAAAAATAATAAATATAACTTTATTATTATTACATTTAAGCTAATGTAATAATAAAAAAATATTATTTTATTATCATTACATTAAGCTATGTAAATTTATTTTAATAATTAGTTACTTTAATAATATTATTTTAAGCTAAGAAGTTGTCTTAGGTTTATTTTCTTCCTAAAAAAATTGTTCAAGAGAAGTTCTTTTACTTTCTTTTTTCAGCTAGAAATTTCTTTAAATTTGTGAACTAATTTCTTATTCTTAAAAATGCAAAACAAGTACTCATTGTTAAATTACAAACTAAATTAAACACTTGACTCTTTGGCCTGGGAGTGACTCCTTTCGAGATTCGCTTCCATCAACACATCCGCACGATGCTCTCAGCTCGCACAGCGGGAAATCGAACAAAGGCAAAGGAAGGAACATAAACATATATATATATTTATATATATATAGCAGAGATTCCGATTAATTTTGAATAAATGCAAATAAACGAATAACGAACCGTCTGCCAAGGTTATGGAGCAACTGACAGATGCATAAACGCTGCCCAGCGATGCGATCCCATACGATCCAGAGTCCTGAGTCCTGATTCCTGATTCCTGCTTCCTCACGCCTGTCGCTTTTGATAAATTTGATGGTTTTTGTTTGGCGCGTCTGAAAAATAACTTGTTGTGATAATTTCACTGGCGATTTTGTTGCGCAAATATCAAAATAAAATTAATTTCGTTGCTGGCCCTTCTTTGCACTTGCGACTGACTGCGATCCTCCTTTGTCCCGGGAGCCCATTCGAACCCATTCGAACCCTTTTATGAATGAACTGAAATCGGGACTGAATGTGTGTGTTTGTGCCTTCGCGGGGTCCATCTTCATCTTCATCTCGGTTGCTGCTGCACCGGAAATTGAAATTTTAAAAGTTTTGACGTTTGCCCGGCTTTTTCTCTGTTTCGCTTATTTATGCAAGCAAATAAGCAAGAAATGCGCATGGAAATAAATGTGAGCAGCAGCAGTCGGACACGAGCCAGTCCGGTTACGGAGCAAAGAAACAAAAAATACAAAAAAAGAAACTAAAAAAACTACAAAAAAGCTAAAACGAAATTAACAAAATATTAATTGGCTGACTGGCCAATGTCGGTCGGTGTCTGATGCTATGATTCCGTCGCATCTCTTGGCATTTCTCATTTCTGTCTGCAATTTCGAAAAATTTGAAAACGTTTTCCGTTTCCGCTTGACGAACGAACGTCTCCTCCTCCAGCTGAGTTTATTTGCATAGATACAGATATAAAGATTTATAGATTTACTTTTAAGGCAAATTAACAAATGCTTTAATTAAGTATTTATTTTAATTAATGGGTTTTAATCTGAACTAGTTTGTTTGGGTTTCTGAGTTAATTTGTTTATTTATATTATATATTAATATGTTATGTGTTAGAAATGAGGATTACTTAGACTTCTATAAAGAATTAAACCTTTTCTTTCTGATTTATACTTTAAGATAATAATTTCAACTAAAAAGATCATTAAAACAAGGCTAATCACTTTATGTTTACATATTCGAGTAACCAATCAAATTTATAAACCTCTCGAAAATTTCAAAAAAAAAAACTCACCAATAAATCAATACATAAATTGCTAATAAAACTTTTTTTTATTCTTTCAAATTTTTAAACAATGTTGTTAAAGTATTATAATATTTAATCTTTGTACTATTTTAAAGTTATATCCGAAATTCACACATTCTATAATTGCAATCTCCAAACTCGCTTAATAATCAAAGATAACCCTTACTCTACTTCAATTTCCTAACTAAAAATCAAATAAATGCATCAATATAGTGTAAGCTAATTCCAGTTCATTTACGGCAAAGAATGAAGCGCTTCTCCAGACCCCCCTTTAACCCATGATATCCCACCCACACGGCAGCTAGACAAAAAGCCAAACAAAAGAGGCCTGGGAGAGTGGAGCAAAACGCTCCCACTCGATGACTGGCAACCGATTTCGACGCCCACGAGTGCCAGTACAGTGCAGTACAGTAGAGACTATGTAAAAGAAATTTTACCAAAGTATATTTATCATATTAATACACTAGGAATACACTTTGAATAAATCTTTCCTCTAAAGGGATAAAGAAAAATTCTTTCAAGATTTTGTGTATTATTAAATTAAAACAAAAAATATTAATATAACACTGAAAATTTCAGAAATATGACAGAATATTCTATAAATACAATTTTTTTGCCTTATTTAAACACAAAAAAAAAATTGAAATAAAGAAAATAATCTTAAAAGAAGACCAAAATACTCATGCGTTACTTTCGTAACCAAATGTCACGAAAAATGACCAAAAACTTGAATTTTTATATCATATCAACATAGATACATACATACATAGATTTTTGTATTATAGATGATTCTTTATTTAGCTGTTTTCACTGTAGTCTCACACAAATGCGACTCATTCATGGCTGTGCAGCCGATGACTCTGACGATCCATTCATACTCATCGCCGCAACTCATTGGGGACGCAATGCGATACCCAATCCCGAAACCCAATGTACCATGATCTTATGGGAGCAATCGAGCCGAAAACTGAGTCACTGCAGATCGATAGGATAGGATAGGAACACTAGGGAGATACTCTGGCTGAATACTAATATATAGTATATATAATAATAATAATATTCATAATATTTAATTAATAACAACAGTTAGTTACGCTTTACCTAACTTAGAATAAAATATAAAGTTGTAATGAAACTTTACCATCGAAGAATAGTACTACCATAGTTCTCTAGACACATCTGTCCATTTCTATCCCATGTTACCATTCCGAATGATTACGTTTTTGGACATGGCTTCAGTTTTGGCACTAACTTCATGGCTGTAACGAGAGGGGGTGTGGCGAGGGGGCAGCGACTCCTTCGCACCCGCGAAGGGCGACAAAGATAAACAAAATGGCGCCCGAGCAGGGCCATTGGCTAAGTTATGGCAGTGCTTCGCAGTCGAGGGGAGAGAGAGGGGGCGGACGGGCAGGAAAAAGGCAGAATGCGAATGCAAATGCAGTTCAAGAGGATGGGGAAAAAAAGGGGGACTCCCCCTTTGGCACACCCCCTTTGGTGCGTCTGCAGCTGACATGATATACGCTTTGATGTCTCGTTTTTTTGATAAAGTACTCAATCTATAAACGCCAAGAGCAAAAAACCGAGAGCCGACTCCGTGCCCGGACCGGGGTCAATGCAAAAATATGATATGGAATTGCCTGGCATGGCCCTGGATTGGGATTGGGATTGGGATTGGGATTGGGATTGGGATTGCTATTGGGATTGGGATTGCGACTGGGACTGGGACTGGGACTGGGACTGGGATTGGTCCACTAAAAAAGAGACAGCGCGCGGCCGGGCATAAAGCCGCAAGAGCAACACAGAAAAAATGAAAACAAGAGCGGAACCGAAATCAAAATCAGAAAAACAAGGCGCAAAAAAAAGTTGAAAAAAAAAAAATGGCGAGCCAGCAACGCTTTAAAGGTAAACACTCCAAGCCCATGGATACTGGGACACTGGACAGTGGACACTGGACACTGGACACTGGACACTGAGCATTGGCCACGGCTTTTGGCTAATTCGCGCTGCTCCACACTCAGCAAAAGCAAAGGAAAAGGAGGGAGAGAGAAGAAGCCGAGGCTTGTAATACCCTAACTTTCTTTCCTTTTCTTTCTATTTAATCGAGGGATGTCAGGAAATATGGTTATATTGATACTGTATTAATTTTATATCAAATTTGACCTGAAAGAATATTTTTATATAAATTCTATATTTTCGCGTTGGGTTATGCTATAAGCAACTAATCGAAATTTTGTGTAATATAACAAACTAATATTATCAAAACTTATGAAGAAATAAATTAAATAACTCTTTTTTTTAATATTTCTTGTTATTATTCATATTTATACCATTACAGGGTATTCTAATTTTAAATAGATTGATTCTAAAAGAATCATTTCCGACCCTATAAATCATATCTTGATCAGCATCAACAGGGGAATCGATGTAATAATGTAATAAAAACTAACACAGAAAAGTTTTCAGAATTGAAATGAATGCATTTTTGGCTGAGTTATGAGTAATAGGTTTTTCGCGTATTTATCGATAAGATAAATTTTATAACGTAAAAAGTGATATTTTAATTTCATTTAAAAATATAAAAAATATTTAAATATATAAAAGTGTATGTCATTTTTACATATTTTTGTTAAATGCTTTCACTATACATCCCTACTTTAAATCGATCGTTATTTTTATAGATTTTAGATAAAGTTCAGCTTGCTATTTTAAAGGTATTATATTATTATTGATATATTCATGTGGATATAATAAACTAATTTTATATACGTCGATGTTCGTGCTTTTTCCAAAAATTTTCCTATCGTTCCTCTAGGAGTTTGTATGTTACAAAAATCAAACGTCTGGCTAAATTGTTATACCTTCTAAAAGAGCATAAAAAATAAAGAAATACAAGCAGTGTATAACAACTTTTTTATTACCTTCTAATTGGTATAAATCAATATTTTTAAATGTTATGAATGTGGTTTTGTAAGACTAGAATTGTGGCTTAATTATATAATAATAAAGTAAGTAATTAATTTAACATTAATTGCATAATATTCTTTGAAAATGTATTGACTATTAAAAAACTAAGAAACTAAATTAAGCACCTTGTATATTTTAATGCACTCCAAAAGCAATACAACTCACATGTACAATTTATAAATTAAATTTATATTTTAATCTATCAAAATAAATCGAAATATATTAAATTTCAAGTACCTCTATGCATGTAAGGATCAAGCATTATCCTACCTTTTGTAAAGGGTAGCAAAGAGCTGAAATGTCATTCATAAATCATACGCAACGATGTTGCGGCATTGGACTACGTTGCCATTGCTCTACGCTCCTTTGCGTTTTTTAACCATTTTTTCTTGCCATTTTTCCCTGCGCTTTTTGCAGTCGCTTCCCTCTGCCTCCCCCTTCTGACTTTTGCCGGTGCCGGTGCCCGTGTCCATGTCCATGTCCGTGTCCGTGCCCGTGTCCATGCCGTTGGTCTTGGAGAGTGAGTGCTGTGCGCTTTAAATCGATTCGCAAGCAAATTAAAACATTTCAAGATTTATACGCACAACTGTCAAAAATGTTCAAGTTCGTTTATCAGCGTGTCCTTATCGCCCCCCGGGCGCAGCCCTTAATATTCCTTAAATTTGCATTTTGCATTTCGAAAGGCAACTTCCGGCATTCGCTTGGAGCCCCGGTTGAAGCGCACAAACATATGTACAAACACTACGCATGAATGTCTGTCTGTCTGTCTGGTTGTATTTAAAGTGTTCTAGTACTAGTCGAAAAAAGTTACTACATTTCTTACTTGTTATTATATATTTTTTTAAATTTTTGTTGTGATTTTTTATAAATAAATACATAATTAACTGTAAGCATCTTAGTAATGTATGGAAATTTATATATATTTACGTACATTGCTAAATTCGAGGTTGAGAATTCTAAGGGTCTCGAGTTGCAAAAAGATCAGACTACATTTGATCGATAAATATTGTTTTTTCCTTCGAGTTAAACTGCGAATAACTAAATATAATATTTCTTTAAATCTTAAACACTATATATTTTGAACTTGTTTTTACAACACCCTTCCTTGTGGTAAAGTTCAAGGAGCGTTTCTTTTTACGTTTCCTCGGAGCCACTACCCAAGATTCGCATGAAGATGAATGTAGAAATGAGATTGCTTCTAAGAAGGGGGAAAAATATATAGAAATATTAATTTAAATAAATCGAGAAATGGGATAAAAATTGTTTGACTCTTTACCTTCAATCCGAATCCGAGATCAAGTCGATGACTTCAGTGGGTGCCTTGGAGTCGGCTGTCAAAATTATGGAACTGCCATCAGAGTCATCGTCGCTGGGAACTGAAATGTATTTAAATACATTTATATGTAGCTTTAGTATTAACATTAAGCAAACAGAATGTAAATATATAAATAAATATATATATATACAATTATTTATTTATATAGTGAGTCACTCGCATCTTATATCGTTCAGTCAAGAAGTTAAAGTCTAAATTTAAATTTAATAAAAAAAATTTAGATGCTGTATTTTAAATCAGAATTTCTACATTCTTGTGCACCTGAAATCTTTTACAACTTTTTTTTTTTTTGTTTAAAAAAAATAAAAATAAAAAACATATAAATAAATATATAAAATATAAAAAGTATAAAAAGTAAATAATTAGATAATCCAAATGGATTAAAAAAACCCCTTAAATTTGTTTATGTTAAAATTGTTTTGTTTTTCATGATAAAGAGAGTCTTTGTTCGTTGAAAATGTTTATAAAAGTATTTAAAGTACTGCTTTTATTGATTGTTATTTTATTTATTTTTTTATCGCTAGCTACACGGATTCTTTTGATTATTATTTATTTCATTGAAATGATCTGCGTGGCATCTTATATACATAAAATATATAAATAATGATTATCTTTAGTGCTTGTCTTACCGGTCTGCGGCTGTGACTCCTTTTCCGGAGTAGGAGCCGGAGCTGACGCCGAAGCCGAAGCACGAAGCGGAACCGGAACCGTTACAGGATTAATCTCCAAATTCGACTCTAGAACCGGAGCTGGATCCGTTTCGGAATCCGTCTCCGATTCCGGCGCCATCTCTAGGTCCAACTCCGGCATCGTTACTCGAGGTGACTCCGGCTCCGCCTTTACCAGCCCCTGTGGCTCGATCGCCATTTCTGGCTCAGATCCAGTTTCCTGCCGTGGTTCAGTTTCCTGGTTGGGCTCCGTTATGACCGACACCTTCCTCTTCTTGGCAGGTGTTACATAAACGACACGACTGCGTAAAGTCTTAAAAACCTAAAAAAATTACATAAGTATATTGAAATTAAATATAACATTTTATACTATTTTTCGAAATTCCAACTATATCGATTATATTTTTTACGATCTTCAATTACGTTATTCAATGGCTTGTGACTTGGCTGCCATGTTAAATGGTTCTTGTGTTGGCTGACTGAACGAAAAGTACTAAAGAGCTAAAATGGTTCATATTTTGACTAACTGAACGAGCAGTTGAAAAAGGTGTGTGCCTTGGCTAGAGCACGTATTTTTAATTTTTTTCTTAAATTCGCTTTAAAATATGCTTTTTATTATTTCAAAAAAAGGAAAAGCTCTTAAACTTAAACCGGTTTTCACACACATTTTCCCCTCCTGCTCGTGCCTGGTGTTTTTGTTATTGTTTTTCGAGTTTGTTAGTTGGTGCGCGCCGCTCAAAGAAGTTGGTTGTTGATTTACAACCTTAACACTCAGCAAATCAACACATCAGCGAATCAGCCTTCAATATTTTGGGATTATATCTACTCTGTTTTTTTTTGTGCATTTTTTTCTGTTGCGAAAACTCAATTTCAAACCCAAAACAAAAGTGCTAAAAACAAAACAAAATAAAAACAAAGACCGAACGAAGCCGCAAAGATTTTCCAAATTTGAAAAGACAATTTGAGCGGCAAAAAAATAATATAAAAGAAGCTATATCTTCAGGTGAGTTAACGGCAAATTTAACACTACACACACTCACACACACACACACCTCTTTGATCGAGCTTTTGTGGGTAAAAAGAACGGTATTTAAATGTTATTTATTCATGTTTGAGCCCACACGTGAGGCAGCTTTCTTTCTTTGAGTGTACTTTGTCTGCTGTGAGTGTGTTTGTGTGTGTGTGGGTCACCCTTGAGATGAAAGTGCAGCTGTGGGGTCAGTGGGCCGCATGGAAGGTCACCAGGTGCACGGGGCAAGCTATGGGGAGCAGCAGGTGAATAAATTAGGCCAAAAGGGGGCTTGAAAAATTGTTTAAAAATTAAATGGGAGAAGCGAAAATGGATAAATTATTAAATTTATATTAAAGAAATTTTTAATTGCTTTTAGTAATTTATTTACTGTTAGAAATACAAAATATTAAGGGGAATAAGTGATATGTGATATGTAATTAAAAATTTAAAGAGTGTACTTGAATATTTTTTTTATTAAAATTTAGGATTAAAATCAAGACTTAAAATTTCTGAATTAAATTTATTTTTAATATTCTAAAATTTGGAAGATTTAAAATATTTTATTTATAACTGTTCTTTCCCTTTTCTTATTTCTTCTATTATTTATTATTATCTTATCTCTTATATTAGATATTTACTGAAATTAATTTTATTATTTTTATATAAGTGACTCATTTGTTTTATTTATTTTGGGTCCACAGTTTATTTAAATTATTATTTTATTTAAAAATAAGGTGCTTGTATAAATAAGTACAAAAACTAAGCAACATCCATAGTTTTAAAGGTATATATACCTGAGATATAACATAAAACCCAACCTCCTAAACACCGAATTCTTTAATCATTAAAAACTGCATAGCTTAGGAAGAGTGAGTGAGAATCGCATAGAAAGGCTCATTTCAAATAACATAGAAAGACTGATTATGCTGGGCTTGGCCTGAATTTGGGACTAACTGTTTGCGGAACATCTCCCCGAGAAGATGGAGCAATGAAAAGGCCAAGATGATGAACGGAAGATGTTGGAAAAGAGACTCATCGTCATCATCGTCGTCATCGTCATCGTCATCAAGCGAACATTAGGCTTGGTCTATTAAACGTGTGTGCTCGCTCACTGGCCAAGAACATGTGATGCGATGTGAGCTGAAGGTAATTAAAGAGACAACATCTGCAGAATGCTGCCGCAGATCTTTTATTTATGACTTGACCATTCACCCAGGCCGAGGCTCAGGCTCAGGCTTGAGCTGGGCTTTAGCCACAGCTGCAGCTTCAGCTTCAGTCCAGAGGCCTGGCCAAAAGTGTTTTGCAGTGGCTTCTGCTGCTGCTTCTGCTTCTGCTGATGGCCAAGAAATTCATAAACAACAGCTTAAATCAAGTTTGCCAAAGGCAGCGGCAGGAGAAGATCCCCGGACTAGTCGGAGCATCCGCGGTTGATGTAGGCACAATCAAGATGTTGGCTAGGAAAATTCTTGGTTGCGTTGTGGCTTCACCATCGAGCCAGAGCTTGGTCGTGTTTTACAGGTAGTTAAAGGGGTTATATGTTTCACTATTGAATTAATTTTAATATATTGAACATATATATATTTTGAAATTATTTATATTTTAATCTTTTCTTTTAATTTTTCCTTGTTTATTATTATATTCTATAATTTTAACTTGAAATTTATTCCAAGGGTACCTTCACATTCGTTGCCAACTTGTGCAAGCTGCCATTTCTTGTTTTGTTTTCGTTTTCGTTATTTATTTTTATCTGCATTTTTCTTTTGGCCGCAACGAAACGAGTTTTCCAACATTTTAGAGTTTCAAAGTTTTTCCTTCTCCTTCCATTTCGGAATTCATCTTTGCGCTTCGCTGCCACTCGCTGCAAATTGCAGTGTATTTATATGTATGTGCATATACACAGGCATATGGTAGCGATTTTTGTGGCAGTGCTTCCCCTGCATATGCACTCCCATTATTATTATTACTATTATGGCATTTTTCATAGGTGGAGAGATGTCAGGTAAATCATTCGGCCAACTGACTCTGGCCCGATCTCTTAAGTCGTGCAGATGCAAATGCGAATTGCGAATCGCTGGAAAACGCTCTCTGGCTGAGTTGAGGGAAATTCAAAGGCAAACTCAAAGTCAAATTCAAATTCAAATCGAATTATCCACTCAGCGGCACTCATGAGGCTTTGATAAACGAGTGACTTGACTTTCAAAAGGGCAGATTTATGACCTGAATTGGCTCCCCAGGCAGCGCTAGCTTTTCCATTTAATGCAATTATACAATTATTTTGGCCTTTGGAAATCGGTGATCACTAACTCTTAGTATTTGTAGACTTTGTGTAGTTTTCAAACTAAATTTTAGGATTTTATAGCAATTTTTTATTCGTATTTTCTGCTCATAGCTCAAAAAAATGGTTTCTTATAACAAATTGTAGCTAAATAACTTAACTCATTTTTTTATAAATATATTTTTAAACAAAACTCAATCCTTGGCTTTATTTACTTATAGATTTTCTTTGTTTACAACTTGTTTCTGATATCCATTGTTTTTCTTCGGCATTTACATATTTATCAGCTAAAACTTTAAAATATGCACAGAAAAAATTTAATGAAAAGGGATTTATTATTGTATTTTCTGCTACGTCTTTAAATATAGTTTTTTGTTGTTTTTTTTTTCTTGTCTAGCTTCTTTGTTATTTATTTGTTGTTTTGTTTTGTATTTTCCTTTTTTCGGTTCGAATTGTTATTTAAAAATTAGCCTTGCCCACATGGCTTACATTAACTAATAAAGTAAAGCTTATATTAAATTTGTATTAGAATTTCAAGGCTTTAAATGAAATTTATGTTAAAGAAAGAAGATACTACAAAAAATCCCCCTCAATATCATATCTTAAATCGGGAAATGTAGTATTAAATATATAAAATATAATTATTAGCAAATGTATTATCTGAAGTACTTATTTTAATTTATGTGTTCTATAAACCCAACGTATTAAAATATTAAAACTATAAATTTATATATAAAATTAAATTATAAAATATTATTAGCATCAAATATTGATAATATTTTCCTTTATTTTGAACATTTTTACTCCATATGTACTAAAAATATGAATTATTTTAACTATTTCTGTCTTTGTATAATATTTCAACATATTATAATATTTCTAAGTTTAAAAATATATACAAAGTAATTGTAAAATATAATCAAGCTTAAATATTTGCATTATAATATATTGCTATATTTTTCACCTTCCCTATCTTTATAAACTCAAAATCAGAAATATTTCAGCTATTTCTAGGTGCTTCTGCTCTTGGCCATTATTTGGCTTTGAGCTGACTTGGCTGATTTCACACGCGCCTTAATTAAATCACCTGTTACCATATTTAATTTTTTTTTTTAGTTCGCTTTTTCTTTTTGTTTTAACATGATTTTTCTTCCGGGCTCGCCTGTGCGTGAGCGTAAGTTTTGAAGTTATTTTTTTCGACGGCTGTCTGGCGGCTGTCTTTGGCGAGATTCTTTTCACTTTTTCCCCTCGGGAGTGTGAAGTTACAACAATGGCACCACCTGCAGCACACACAGGTAACACACAGGTGTGAGTGACGGCTCCCAGGGAGCAGAAGAAGCCGACGCCGAAGCTGAAGCTGAGGCACAGGTGGAGGTGTGGATCCGACAGAGGCAAATGCATTGTTCGATTTAACTTTCACTGATTGCCCGTTGACAATGCTGATGTGTTGCCTCCGCTGGCAAGGTGTAGGTCGCTGTATACACCTGGATGCGAGAGCATGTATCTCTCAGATACAGATACACACACACAACACACAGAGATGGGTATATCTCGCATCCAAGTATCTCTCGGCATACAAATGATTAGCAAGTACTGCAAAAATTCCATTTACTTTCTATATGGAAATCTACTTTGCGCACTCACACACACTTGGAACAATTTCTTTTCCTTTTGAAATATGACAGAAATTAAAATCAAAATCTTGAGAGCTTAGAAAGTTAACACCCAGAAAGAGCCAGATATATGTATCTAGAGAGAGAGAGAGAGAAGGAGATGCCACCCGATCATTCTGTCGGGGCGACAACTAATTTGTGAAATTATTTTTTATAGCGTGCGGAAGTTTTTTGGCGGCCTCAATTCCAGCTCGTTTCTTCTTGTTGTTTTCATAATTAAATGATTGTATTTGTCTTCTTTTTGTTGGATTTTTTGTTTTTTGATTTTGGGTTTTTCTTTTTTTTTCATTTTTGATGGACGGATTAAAGGCGGAGGGCCGAGGCAGCGAGTGAATGGAAACGAGATAAACAGCGGGACTGGGGCTTTATAGGTTTTTGTGTTTTGTTTTTATGGATTCATTGGAACGTATTTTAAATGCAAATATTGGGAGAAAATGAAAAGATAATAGGCAGAAAACAAGAAAAGAAGCCGACTTTGGGGAACCGAATAAGGTGTACCTTTTACTTTTGGAAATCGGTTATAAGTTGGCCTAAAAGAGACTAATTTTGTTTAAAAAGCTCGTTTTAAAAGGGTAATAAATCTGTAAATTAAAAGAAAATTCAACTCACCTGGTTGTCAGCATCTGTGTTGTTCGAATCCTCGTCTCTAGTTGCGGATGTTGACGAGCCTGAAGGTCCTCGTGCAGAAGAAGAAGAAGGATGTAGAGAACCCCAAAGCCTTCGGGAAAGAAACGTTGGAGCGTCTGGCGAAAGCATTGTACTGGTTCTATTTATTGGTTCACTTGTCGTTTCCTGTTTGAAAATTTAGAAAAATTGATTAAAATTAAAAAATAAAAACATATCTCAATATTTTATTATTTATTAATTAAGATTTTTAGGGCAGATCGGAATATACATATAATAATATCTACATATAAATATTGATTATTAAATAAATTTTTATTGGGAATTTCTTTAAGTTTTTTTTTTTTTTTAATTTGATGTTGTTTTTTAAATAATCAGGGGATTCCCTAGACGACTGAATTACTGAAAATATAGGCACTTGAAAGCTGTTATTCTCAAACAACATTTTCAAATGAATAAAAACAAGCTCCCAAGAACTTGTGGCATAACAATTTTATTTAAAGATCTATTTTAATATTAAAAAACCTAAAGAAAAACTGATTTGAAGGGCAAAAACAATGCCTCATTTCCAGTTCCAAAATTAAATTATGAGAATAATCTCAAATCTTCTAACTATAAGAGGCTACAATGGGTTAATGCAAACACTGCAGTCGTCTCACTTGCACTTATTGTTCTGATTGTGCAGATTCCACACTTTTTATAATGATTCTGGCAATTCCAGGCATGTAAACTTTTGCTCTCACTGAGGAGGCGCTTGTTTTGCCATCAGAATTTAGAAATTTTCATAGAACTTAACCTATTACCCTTGAAATGCAATTGTAATTTGAGGAAATATCAACTCACCGGGGTTTCATCAGAGCTCTCCATGTCATAAGCCGCACGGGAGGAGAACACATAACGACGCCTTCGCGCAGGCGTTGAAGGATGCGATCCTGCATTCGGGGACATCGATGAAGGCGTGTGGGGTTCGATATTCCCTGTTTTTTTGTTTTCCATTTTAAAACAGATTGTAGAAATGAACAAAATAAAGAAGTTAGCACACAATTCCGTAAAATGTCAAGGCAACTTCACAGAATAAAAGCACAAGGAATATTTTCGTGTCACTTCTAGTGACATTACACAGCTGTCGTGCCTTGATCCGATATCGGATTCGATAGTTGTCAGGAGAGATTTTTAGAGGGTTCTTTTCTTTTAAAATTGCTACAAAAGTTTATAAGGTTATATAGGTAGTTATGGTTTAAATAAAACAAATCAGTTAGTTGTATATAAGATATATTTCAAAGAATAAAATGTATACTTTAATGAATTAATAACTTGTATTACTATTATTATTATTGTAAGCAAATTGCATGTATTTGCTTTTGACGAATTCACTTGAATCTTTAATCGATGATATGTTCAGCATTTAAGTATTTTGTTGCCTTTGCGAAATAACACCCCATGTTGCACATTAAGCTGCCTGCAGCTGACAACATATGCAAATTCATCACATAAACGATCAGCACCTGTTTTGTTCAACAGGTGTACAACATTATCCGACACAAATCACGCGTTTTTGCAACTATTCAAACACGGAGGAGTAGCCAGCCAGTTGGGGTTATGTAAAGTCTGTAAAATATAGAAAAACATTATCAACATAAGTGAATGTGATAGAAGTTGTTTTTAATAGTTATAATAATAAATAAATTATAGATATAATCATAATGAATATAATATTAGTGAATCATTATAATATACTAAATGAATTATATAATAAAGTTTTATGAGTGACAATAATTTCTAAAGTAATAATTTCTATTGTCGATATTTTTCACAAAACTTTCTGGTGTGACCCTTCTTTTTAGGGTTGCCCTAACACAACTTAACGATTAAAACCAGGGTTGCCTGGTATCGCAAATTGTTTATTTTTGTATTTTTAATTTATTCGTTGTTTTTTTTTTTTTTTTATTTTGTATAAAGCCAGAACAAGCTCTTTATATTCGCTTTTAAATTAAGATTTTCTTCATTCGGAAAAACCCTTGGAGCTTGACCCCCTTCCCCGTCTCCAAAAAGTCTTTTTGAATTTTCTGCTTGAATTTTTAAGGGCTTTCAGTGTGAGTTTTAGTTTCTGTTTCAGTTTCAGTCTTGGGTTTCTGTTTGCTTTCATAACGAATCTAATTTATTGAAGGTGAACGGAAATGTGCGCTAATTTCTCAATGATTAATGATGTCTGCCAGTGCGCAGCCGCGGCGCTGTGCAGGCCAAAATGTGATTTACTTTAATTAATTAAATGCCAGCAAATGCCGAACAGCATTGAGCGTGGAGTCGTGGCGATTTCGAGTTTCTTGACCTTCACGGCGCGGGCCTCTTCGCCAACTTGCCCCCAAACACTAACACGCAGCAGTTGTGGCAGTGGCAGTGTCAGTGGCAGCGGCAGCCAATTCATAACTCACGACTTTCGCGACAATTTTCACCTATAACTCATCCAAATGATAACGAAAAAGAAAACCCCAACCAGTTTGTGGGGTGATCACCGTAAAGGCAGAGGAGGCATTGACAGCTTTTAAGCAAAATTAAACAGGAAGATGGACTTATTTTGGAGGAAAGTCTGGTAGGAATATACTCTTTTTAAGATCAATTATTATTTGTATGAATAAAAAGCTTTTAAGAAAGATATATTCAAATCTTATGACTTTGCTTAACAAGTTGTTATATTGTAATAATAAATTGCTGCAAAAACTTCATTCACTGGAAAATTGAAAGCTACCATAGGATTTCACCTAAGTGTGAGCGAGACAACCCAATGTCACGTGTAAAACAAATTCATTACAGTGTGACCGTAGTCGTTGTAACAAAAATTTACCAAAACCCAGCATAAAGCTATCTTTTTCAAGGTTCTTAATAAAAACAACAAAATAAAGGTATTTGTGTTAACAATATTAATATACATTTAAAGAGGATACAAAGTACTTTGTAAAATTTTATATATATTTACAAAAATATATCCAAAAAGCCACCCATGGCGTTGAACTCCTTTCCACTAACAAAAACAACAGCAAGCAAGTCGTCCCCTTTTCACTTTTATTTATGTTTCGCGCCGACAATCGATTGTTAATTTGCATTTAATTTATTTTGGAGGCCCCGGGAAGGAGCAGAAACCAAAAGGTATTGGCCATAAAAATGCTCGCAGCCAGGAGGACAGGTACGTGCTCAGGTGCCTCTCATAAATTGTCCATTGCTACCGTTGCCGCTGGCCAAGCCGGTGCCTCGCCGCCAACGACTCTCTCTCTCGCGGTGTGTGTTAGCTCCTCTTTGTGCACTGCAAAAAAAGGATTTCAAAAATTTTTGCAATATAAAACAGATTTTAGTAAACAAATTAACAAGAGCTTTTCTTAGAACCTAGAAAAAGCAACCATTTGTGTTGTTTTGCTTGGATTTCTATATTAATGCGACTACGGTCACACTGAACTAAAAAGTAAACAAAAGTACAAATTGGCACATGTGCTCTTAAAAGTTTTCGATTTTACTAGTTGAAATATGTCTTTATATAGAGTTAAGAGATATTAAATTTCGCTCAGTGTATCCAAAAGTCGTTGGCGTTGCTTTAAGCCGCACCAAATCGATTTGAGCTGCGATTTTTTTCAGCATTTCTGGCTAGTTTGGTCGGTGTCTCGCTCTCTCGTTAAGAGAAAGGCGATGCTGATCAGACAGACAGAGCAACAACAACAACTGCAACAATACAAGCTACTCCAACAACAACAACAGCTACACCAACAGCAACAACAACGGCACAAACTACACCAACAACAAGCGCACCAGCTACACCAACAACAACAACACAAACTACACCAACAACTACTACACAAACACACGTGAGTAATTCACTTTCTAATGATGAACGCTCAAATAAAAACACCAACAACAACAAGCACGAGGTGAAAAAAAATCCCGAAAAAAATAATATATGGGCAGGCCACAAAAATCTGTTTTTCATTTGCAATAATTTTTGGTTTTCGATGCCAGCGGCGTCTCCCAAAAACCAGTAACATGAACAAAAACAACAACAAAGATTAAAAATAAAAATGAACCGCGAAACAAATGCGTCCTGTCATAAGCCTGTTAAATTTATTTGCCAATTCGAAATTCAGAAATTGAATATTATGAGCAATTGTGCAATTAATTATATATATTTATGTGTCACATAAAAATAAATGATTTTTTATAAGTTTCAAAGAGGAAAAACATTGCCTCCAAAGGGGAAATGAAAGTGATGAAGTGGGGATAAGCTTGGAATAAGGATTGGACATTTTACTTGTTTCGTTGTGGTCTCCTTTTTTTTGTTTCTTTTTTTGAGAGATTTATGCAATCGGTTTATCTGTAAAGAAAATGTAGGGGAGATAGAGAGAAAAATACATAATGCCTTGAATTAAAGGTATAATTAGAATTAGTTTTATTTATTTATTTTATTATTATTATTATCTATTTATATATTTTTTAGATTTTATTTTTAATATTTTTTACAATGCGTGTCTTAGAATCCTTTACAAGCACAAGGCTCCGTTGCAAAAAGATTGAAAATAACGAATTTAAATGAATATATTATTATTATATAAAATTGTTCTAAAATTTTAATTTTTATTTGTTTTTTTGTTATTATTTTTTGTGTTCACTTCCAACATTGATGGGTTTCTTCTTTCTTTATATTAAATATATTTATATCGATCTTTCGTCAAATATCGACACTATATCGATATATCCTTACTTTCTGCAATCACAGCTATTTATAGTTCTTCTAAAAAGAAGATGTAATTTTATAAGGTGAACTCTTCTAATTGTTGTCTTAGATTAGTGATGTTTTTAGAAGTTTTACTTGTAAAATATATATTCTTGTAAAATATATATTAATAATTATTATAAATATATAAATATTCCAGTTGGAATCGGTAGACCATTCAGTTAACTTCTTTAACAAATTATATTTTCAATTTCAAGGCATTCAATTTTAAAAATTCCCCAAAACCAAGTGCAGCCCACCCATATAGTAACCGATTTTTGGCCATTAATTTAGCTCACCCCTCGAGCTTATTTTTGGCGGCATTAAACGATCCGAAAGGTACACGTTTTTCAGTTAATTTTCGGAGTTTCAAACTCGTTTCGCTTGGCGAAATGAAAACGAAAACGACGCCGGGCGAAAATCCCATCATGAGGCGGTCCTGTCCTGTTCGTCGGGGGTCAACTGGTTCGCCCTAGCCGTCGAGCGACTGACCGCCAAACGGGGCACTATATCATATCATAAAAAAAAATACAGAAAAAAGAGCAGAAAAAACACAAGACAATGCGAAATAATAATCGTAATAACGATACAAGTCCAGTAACGAGACAGAGATTAATGTCGCATGACAATCATGACGGAAATCTGAACCCAAAACTGGACGCCGGCGCGGTGCTTTTTGTTTATTTTTCGGGAAAGTGAAAAGTCGTCGTTGTCGCCGGCGAGTCGCAAAAATTGACAACACTTTCAATTGTCGCAACAACAACAGCAACAGCCGAACTTTGGCTATTTAATGAAAACAAAAGTGAAACACACCCAAAAAAGCACACAGAAAACGTAAATAAAAATACAAGACAGACAGACACTGACGCCTTCGTTAGGTTTTTGTTATTATTTTTTGTTTTTTTTTGGTTTTTTGGGAACTGAGAAACCGAAACCGAAAGTGGACGGCATTAAAGCTTAATTAAGGCACAAGGTTCACAGCATTAACTGGACTTGCCTGTGTTTTACTTTGAAGATTTTGGACAAACACTAAAGCGGACATTAAGTGTGGCACAAACTGTACGAGAAGCGGAAAAGTTGAGGCCCACGGTGAAGAGTGATGAATTTATTTTAATTTAAAATTACAAAGAAATTGAATCTTTGACATATTTTTATATGAAGTTTAACTAGAATACTTCATTTGCATATTTGCATTTTAATTTTTACTGTAATACTGCTTGTCCATGTTTATGTTTGATTTAAATCTATAATTATTCGATCTATATAGATATATAGAACTTAAACCCAAGTAGTTCTTGAATGTATTTTAACTTAAATTTGAACTAAAATACTTTATAATTCTATTTCAAATTAATCAAATTCTGATTCTAATTAATAATAGAATTATTTTCTAATCTAATTTTAATTTAATCTAATCATATTTTAATATATTCTTAGATACTTCTGACCTATATTTATATTTTAAATATACAAAATGTTACCTTATGGGAATCTATGTTACACTTAATTTAATCAATGATACTTCTTCCCCACATTTATAAATGAAATAAATCTTACTTATTTTTAAATCATAACTTAAATTTAAACTGAAATACTTTTCAGATATATTTCCCTTTGATATGTTTCATTTTTACTTGATAATATTCTCTGATACATTTTCATTTTTAAATTGAACTAAGAACTTCTTAAACAATTTCCATTTAAAATAAATTAAAAATATATACATAGAGAATATTCTCATTTAAATGTTGTTCTTTAAATGCTTGTTAAATCTATTTTAGTTTGAATAAAATCGAAAATATATTTACTTAATATATTTCCTTTTATAATTTCACATTAAAGTACTCCTTAAATATCACTTTTCCATTACAATTAAATAAATTTCTGTATAATGTTTGACTCAATTCAGAAGTTGTGAATGTTCTTACAGGTTTTATAATATTTTCAGGTCCAAGTCCTGATTTCTAAATACCCCTAAAATGTACTTAAATACCCATATTTAAAATCCTTTATTTATTTACAATTATAGTTTAAAGTAGCTATATTTAGATGTTACTTGTTGTAATTAACATAGTTTCCTTGGAAATGTAAATGCATTATTTTCTTTTGCTTACCCCAAAGACCCACTTAACTTTGTATGATTTTCCGCGGCTTTTCCCTGGCCCAAGGCACTACTTTCGGTCACATCTCGGTTTCTCCAAGCACAAACCTACACATATGCTTATTTGCAGCCAAACAATCATAGTTTTCCCACAATAGTTTACCGAATGAGCTTGTGCTCCACTTCGGATGCCAGAATAAATCCCACAATCCGAATGCAACTGGGTGGCCACTTGTAAGTAGTGCAAGTAGTGCTCTCTGTCAGTTAGTCGGGAAAACCATTATTCATCAAAAAGAAAACCCGACGACCTTGTGGTGTATACTTGACTAATTACCATTAGAATTCCACATTTAATAACTGATATGCGACAGAGTTTCCCATAGATACAGTTAATTTAAAAGCAAAAGCAACCCTCTTCAGATATGCAGGACATTTTGCAGTGTGACCAGCATGGGACCCAGGAATATGGCCGAGGTGAGGGCATAGGACATCGGCACCACCTCCCACAGTCCCCTCAGTCCGTTGCCCAGGAATTTCGGTACATAGGGGGACGAGTGGATGAGGAAGGCAGCCAGGAGCATCGCCATGGCAACGCTGACAAATCTCCGATGGATCGTCGTATTATCGTCCCAATTGTGCTCGGTGATATAGACAAAGAGGCCGCCCACGACGAGCATTAGGAGGATGAAGCAGCAGCTCAGCGAGGTGATCACCGGTATCTCCGGCAGGACATCCTGCTCCGTCTCAGTCTCAGTCTCCATCTCGGGTTTTTGTGCTTTGTATATTTTACGAAATAACAATTTATTCTATTCACTCAAACTGACCCTCGACTCGATCGATTTGTACCACAACTACAGCTTCTACTACAACAATTTCCTGGCCTGGCCTGATCTCAGCATTCAGCTTCGACTCTCTGCTCTTTGCCATTCGAATGAATGGTTTATCAATGACCCACTGACGCAGTTGATTTTGTTTTGTATTTTTGTATCTTTTTGTGTTTTGTATCTTTTTTTCCTTGGGCTTGAAACTTGATTTTGCATTCGGCATGCTCCATATAAGAGACCAGAGACCAAAGCCATTAATAATTGTCATGTTGTTTCGAATTTTGGCAGCGTTTTTCCATGCAGCAATTTCCTACTTCCGCCATTCGGAATCTATGGAAAATTTTTGTGCAAAATTACCAACAAATTCATATGTATATAAAAGCTAGGAGTGTTATGATTCATGTAGTTGAGGTATTTAATAAGCGTGATTTGTGTATTTTTTTTAGAGTTTTCTTTGTTGTTTTTTTTTTGTGGTATGACTATATCATAAAGCTGTCATTGGAACGATCATTAAATGTAGAGGGAAACTGTGCAGCTTAAACTGTAAATATTATAGCAGAAATATTATATTAGAAATTTAATCAAAGGTTTTTTATATCTCCTGTTAGTTCTTCCTTTACTTTGAGTAAAATGTATCGATTCCTAGTGATCCATTTTTAAGGGTATACCATTTTTGGTGTGCCAAAGTTAGCTTTCCTTCTTGTTTTGTATTTTTATTTCTCATTATTTATTTTTCACAACAAGTGCCGACTAATTGTGAGTGGCTAACAAATAGACACAAAACACACAACAAATAGGAAACTGATATCGAAAGCAAACAAAAAGAAACGTGAGTTTATTGAGGAGTTTTTGGTATATTTTTCCGGGTTTTCAATTTGTTATAAATTAATAACTTAAGCTGGTTTATATATTTGAATTTATTTAATGCAATATACTTCTTCTTTGGGAGTTTTTATATATTGAAAATTAAAATGTATCATTAAAATTTGTATAGCAAAAAAGCAGTCTTTCTTTAGTTTAATTTAAAACAATCTCAAATATTGCTTATTTGTTATTATTATTTCTTTGCTTACTATTTAGCTTGAATATTCATTTCTTCTGATTAATTGTGATAAATATTTAATCCCTAAAAATACCACAATGTTCTCTAAACTTTAGTAGTTTGTATTTATAAAAAGAAAAGAAATATAATAATGACAAACTTGATTTATAGAACCAGTTGTCGGTGTCTCTTGCATTTACACATTGCCTTGGCCCCCCGAAAAAATTCCCAGAAAAATGACAGAAAAAAATTAACAACAAAAACAAATACAATGTTTATGGATAACGACAAAATAAACTTGGAAACATTAAAATCATTTCCCGTCTCGAATGCATTTCCAAGGCGAAACCTTTCAATGCCTTCCGAAGGGTGCACAGTCGAACGCCGTCGAATATTATTATTATTTTTATTATTTTGTTTCTGTTTCTCTTGTTTTTTTTTTGTCACGAAGGTCGAACTCGTTGAGATTTAAGTACAATCATCTCTGGAGGAAAGGTAGATCTACGAAAATGTAATGTAAAAGAAGACAAATGGAAACAAGCTCTATAAATAAGTGGAATAAGTGGCGAAATATGCGCGTGGGGCCCTAGAGAGTGAGGCCCCTTTGAAGAGCGACGACAGATACAAATGTCTTGACATTACAACGATAATCACTGATCACTTTATGCATTTTCTTACGTACAAATATTTATTTTAGCAAATGAAAGATGCCTTTTCCCACATCAGCTCTTGACAAATTACCCAACGCGCCAGGCAATTAAGCATTTCAGCCAGAGGATTTATCTTGCGGTAATGAGAAATATTGCCAAATCCCCCAGACGCGGCTCTTTTTTTTATTTACTTTCAAAATTGCATTTCAGCTGGTGAAATATGATTAAACGGACAAAGGTTAAAAACTACAAGTAATTAACCATTCAAGTGGTTAGTTTATTTGTGTCTTATTTAAGCTAAAGCTGAAGGATATAATTCAATTTAAAAGAAATCTTGAGAGCAAAGCTCTTTGTATATTTAATCTCGTTATAATTATTTTCAATTTAAAAGAAAGTTGACTATCGAGAATTCCAACACCATTTCACTTTCCCATGAGATTTATTCAGAGATTCAATAGACCGCATCCGAGGCCATTGAGATCTCCCCTAAAATTAATTGGAAATCTTCGTGAGTGAATAGGAAAAATGCCTGATTAGGGTGCGATTATTTCCCAATTATTGACCGCACGAAAATCAAGCGATAATCACGGATCATCGTGGATCTTCAGGAAGCGAAAAGCAAAAGTGTGACATAATAGCCAAGCGTTGAGCGGACACGCACCGCGCGGATCGATGGAGGGAGTCTCTGGGAGGGGCTTTCGGGGGGGGGCTTTGAGGCAGCAATCGAAGCAAATGTGTCTGCGGTTGAATGCAGCGACTAATGCCAGACAATTATGGCATTACACACGGCGGTGGGAGAGGGTATCTGGCGGACATGGATACCTGCCACTCGGCTATCGATTACCAGCACTTCCCCTTTTTTTTTTAACTGCCCTTCCAGAGGTTGTTTCGCTGCACGAAATAAGGAAGCTCGCCTGGGAACCGTTAAAATGTTTGCCAACCTGTCCGTCTCTGTCCCTGGGCTGTGACGTGTTTCCTTTTTATTTGCATATCAAGTCTGGAGTTTGGAAAATCACCAAAAGTTTATGTCAACATTTGCAAAGCTCGATGAAATTCATTGGTTTCTATCGAGCATATCGAAAGATACAATCAGATTTTATATAAATCGATAAAAATATCGTTATCAATATCATATCAAAACTAATAGTAAAGTTTGGTATATCAAAATTGAACTCATCTAAAAAATATTGCATGTAATCTTATGAAAATTAAAACTTTGATATGATTATGATTAATATTATATCAAAACTATTGTAAAGTTTCATGTATTGAAATTGTATATCTAATAAAAATACAGTTTTTATCTTTATCAAAATGAAGAGACCGATATGATATAATCGAAAAAATATCGCACTCAATATCGTATTGTTAAAGTTTGATGTATCGAGATGTGACATATAAAAACGTTTTTACATTTGCATTTAAAGTTATTGATATTATCGAAAAATGTATTGCAAGTTTTTTATTATACTTGTTTCCCCTTTTTTTATCATAAATAATAATGTTAACTAAGTTTAGACAAATGGTCTAATTTATCAAATAAAAAATCGGGTTATTGCATATTATTTTCGATGTATATAACAAAAACCGATACAGTATCGATATATATTTATATTTTTAGCTATTTCTTGTAGTATCTACTGCACTTAATTTCGGTCGTTATTTTGTCTAGATTTCTGTGGCTAACATAAGTTGAATTATGAATTTAATATAAATTTAGAAATGTTCAGACAAAAATAGTCCTTTATCAATTTATTAAAAATTGAATGAAATATTAGACCCAGAGAGTATGCTTAGCGTCGACTTGCATCGCATATTTGCCATAATTTTTTCGTCTTCATAAAGTGCATAGCTACATGGCGTATGATATGATATGATATGCAGCGGAGCGCGGCGGCAAAACCTTAATTGCAATCCCAACAATCGGAGTAGAGGCTGCAGCGACGAAGTCGGGGAAGTCAAGCAAATCCAAACCGAACCGAACCGATCCCAGGTCCCAGTCACCACTTGACTACACACTCGAGTCGCAGAGTCTCAAAGTTTCAGAGTCTTGAGTCGTCCACGGATCCACTCAGTCAGTCAGTCAGTCAATCGACTGGCCGGGTTCGGGTTCCAGCAAGCTCATGGCTATCGCATGGCTCCATTCAGGCGTTTCCCATTTGGGCGTGCAACCCTCGGCGGTGGCAGTGGCAGAAATGCAGAAGAAAAAAATCATATATATATATAGATATATAAAACAGAGGCAAGAAAAGGTGTCGAGACCCATTGTCTTTTGTGGGTCTTCGATTATAATGACGGTGATGCAACCTGTCTTCTCCCCAACCTCCGACTGTTTTTCCAGCAGCAACAGCCACGTAATCGTCCAACGACTTTTTGCTTAATTTGTATCTGCCGCGGATCGCTTCCTTTTGATTTTCGCCCAACTTTATGCCTAGCAATAAAAACGCAGACAGAGGGGACGGACAGACGGACAAACGGACAAATGGACAGACGGACATGGGGCTCCAAACAGCTTGCGGACTAACGAACCTCGTCGTCGCATGTGCTGGCCAAATCAATTTGCTTACAGAGATAGCCAGGCGCCGTAAATAAAACTGAAAATAAAAAAGAAACTAACCAAATAAGATCGCCAAATGGGAAACCAAACGAAAGTCCAACCGAATGGAGGGGACTTGCAGTTTGCATCCGCAAAAGGTCGCCCATTTGGTGGTGTTTTTTTGATTTCTGGCACTCCACTTTAACTGCACTGATTGTAATCACGACGCAACTTGTTTATTGTTTGAGTAAACGGAAAAGGCGCGGGGCTTTCAATTTGCAAACTTTATTTCGGACTTAACTAAAAAACTTAACTACAGAAGAAGTTACATCAGCTTTTGTGAGATCACACGAGGTCCAAGTCTAAAATAAATTTTAAATCTATTAAAACTGAGTTCAAATTTTATTAATTTTATTAAGAAATGCCTTTCTGTCCCAAAAATTTTGACAGGTAAAAAAATCAGCAGTTTGAATTCGAAAATTTTCAAAGTTAAGTATTCCCCTAATTTTGCAGAATTTTTGCGATGTAGCAAACTATAAAATTTTGAAAAAATGGGTCAACATTTTTCTTTTAGCCAGAGAGACAGAGATAAAGAGTTCTTAAGTCAACCTTCCTTTTGTGTATATTCTTCAAGCATTCTAGATCTGCCAGTCTGTATACGTTCTTGCTAGTTCTGTGAGCTTGGACTTACAATACTGTCTATTTTCATATTTTGAAGGCTCTTAATTTTCATGGCTAATTCAAAGATAGGCTTGATTATTAGCAAATCGTTTATATAAGCGTTACGCATCTTACTCTTTATATTGTCTTTAGGACACAGTATCACCATAAGGCGTTTCAGGCTGATAGTGTTCTTTTAAAATGTCTTAAAATGTCTTCTCAGTTAAACTGTTATTCTATTCAGATATCCGAGGCACATAAAAGTGAAGTCTGTACAAAATATTTATTATTTATGATCTGTTAAAGCTATAAAAATATTTTTCTCAAATTTCCCCTGAATTTTGTAACGTTACAACGCCAACTAATTTAGTTACGAGCACCGACACTCGCCCCGTCTTACCCAACCAAATTAGTGTCTGCAGTGGACCGACAACCAGTTGCTACCCTTGACAAATTTCTGTTTAAATTGAAATTAGCACTTGTCTTTTAATTAGTGCAAAAATGCGCCTAATAAAAAAGAGCAACACCAAACAGAAAACTAGCCGAACCACAACGATGAAATCAAAAATTCAAAGAAAGCGTGACTTGGTCAAAATCGGCGCTTTGATACCGAATTCCAAATACTGAATACTGAATGCTGGATGCTGGTGGTAAAAGATTTCACTTCTCTGCCTGTCCCTCCCCCACTCGAAGATGTCGTAATCGAATGTCATAATCGAATAATTTTTCTATGAACAAATTTCTGTTTGTTTCGTTGATGAATAAAAACCAGGAGGGGGAGCAATAAAAAATACAACGAAAAAAACTACAACTGACACAGATATCGAGGCGTTATTTTTTGGTTTAATTCGATGGGGGCGTGGCCCGGGCAATAGAAATCAGTTGTATGTATTTTTGGTTTTCGGTCGTGTTGATTTTTTGCTGGTTTTTGGGTCTGGTTTGGTTTCTGTTAGTTTTTTGTTTTTTACCCACGCCACCGAGCTAAACAAAAGACTTAGGAAACGAACTTGCCCCCAAGACAAGTGATGTAAAGAGAGAAGCAAAAAAAAAACTACAAACACTAAAAATGTGGCACAGTCGCAGCGGCAGCAACAATAAGAACAACAACTGAGCGAATTAGTTGCTCGCATTGTTGTCGTTGTCAGTGTTGTTGTTGGTGTATTTGTTGGTGTTGTTACAGAACAAACCGCTCATTAGGCCCATTAAACTGCAACTGTGAATTTTGTGTGTGTGCCGAGTGTGTGTGTAAGTGTGTATATCTCTTAGTTAGTCGCTGCTGACGGAGATGTAATTACCTGAGAAGGGGCAACTTTAATGTTAACACAAATTCCCAAACACATGCGAGGGGTGATAATGTAGTTTGGGCCACAATTTAGGGGTTTTTTGAATACTCTATTGGTTTTTTTAGAAAATAAGTAAGAACTCTTCACCATTATTACTCTTAAAATCATTACATTATATACTCCTTACTTTATAACTATTTAAAATAATATTTACAAAACATTGGTAACTGCTTTGTTAAGATGCAGCTTAGGCTTTTATTTGCTTTATTTCTTTCGATTTATTTTTTTATTTTAACAACTTCTTATGTTTGTTTCTCTAAATATAATAGGTTTTCTTGGATGAATAGTAATTCTTCATTTTAGCTATTTATTTCCCTAATTAAATACTATTTCTTTCATATTTTAATGTTGGGTTTATTTATTTTACTTACTAAGTTATTAAGAATTCTACATTTTTTCTTTAATTGACTAAAAAACGTTTGATTTAATGAAGCATTATTATTTCCTATTAAATATCTGATATATATTAGGAATATATTTTATTATTTTTACATCATATTTTGTATATTGCTAAACTTTTCCATATTGAAATCTAAACATTAAAAAGAACATTAAGGCGCTGCTAATTTAATTAACATATATGTATATATTCAAGCACGCTCTATCTCAAACCAAAACCATTAATATTAATTAATAGAACTCCGCAACTATTATATAATTAACTTCACATTAACTCAGCCCGAAAAGAAAACACAAACATAATAATCTTTGCTAAACTTCCTGTTTTGCAAATTAATTAATTTGAAGTAATTACTATGGCATCACAAATTATGCTTAATAGTTAATTATATATATGGGCAAATCCCCAGAAAGGTCCACCGCGGCCAAAAAACTTAAACTTCTCTAAAATGTTTTTTTTTCAATATTGTAACATTGGGAAATGGTCCAATTGATTCAGTTCGAAAGGCTTTACCATATTCTAAAACAAATTTCGATATATTCGAAAGCATATTCGCGAAAACGCGATTTTTCATTATTTTAATAAAAAACATCATAAAAATAGACCTGCTTTCTTTTTAAGAAATCTTCTAAAAGGATGCTTTATGCGTTGACTTTTGTTTTCTAATATCACTAGAAGAATGCAAATAGTCAAAATAAAACGGATATATGATCTTCTAATTTACTTAAATATTAAAAAACAACACGCAAAGTATGATGGAACAAAGTGTAGCGTGCGACACGTAGCGTGCGACACAATGGGTTAACGGCTTTTCTAAAAATCCGTAAACATTATTAAGACCAAACGGTCGGATTTTGTCTTCTAATATTATTAACTTTCTTGAGGATATTATCTTTCATAGGGTTCATTTTGCACTATTCGCTAAAAATTGCGTTTGAAATGAAAATTTTGAAACTAACTTCCACTTTGTGTAGCGTGCGACACGTCACAATTTTATCAATTATTTTCAAAACAGTGACTCCAGTGAAATTGAACCTTATACCCTCCGAAAGTACTCTCAATTCACTCTTAACAAATAACAAAAGTTTATGGTAAATCTTTAAACAAACCCCCCAAAAATTGATTTTCATTAGCTTAAATCGTGCGAATGTAGCATGCGACACGTGGGATTTTCCCCCATATATTAAAGGTTCTGAAAATACCAAAATATATTTATTTAATTTTATAGCATAAATTAAATTTAATTTTCCATTATTTTGTTCTTAAACTAAGATAGTTTTGCCTTCAAACTAGTTTTTCCTTTTGACCAACTGCTAAGCCCACCTTCGTTCCTATAACTCGACCATATGGGGTTAGTCTTCGGTGGGAGAGACTGTGTCAACGGTGGCCGGAAAATGGAAGCGGATTATGGATGGCTTCGGCGGGGCGGCTGCCTCCGCGGATTGTGGGTGTGTTTCCCTGGCGGGAAATGGGCAGGCAGGCAGGCAGACAGGCAGGCTGGGTGCAGAGCTCATCTTCCCGCATCGTCCCACGGAGCCGAGAACCACGACAAAAATGCTGATGATGATGCTGTGGGGCACCGCTTCCAGGAGGGGACCGGCACTGCCGACTGCCGACTGCCACCACTACTACTGGTAGGCATTGTCTGGGACATGACATGAGAATTAGGCACCCGGGCGCACTCGAGTCGGAAGAGCAAAGTCGGAGCCAGCCTGTGCCAAATATAAGGAGAGACAATGTCTCAGCTAAAAGTACTGAGAAAAATTTTAAATAAAATCAAGGAAAGAAATTTTAAATGGGAATTTATAGTAAACAAATAGAACTAGTAATTTTTCTTATATAAAGTATTTTAAAAGTTCAAGTAAGCTTCAAAAATAATACAATTTCCAAGGCAAAGCAAGTCTACTTACTTAAATAAGTTCTGAGATACATCTTTAAATTCAGAGAATTTTCTTTAATATAAAATAGAGTCTTTAAATTGTAATTTTTATTAAAAAAGCATGCTTCTTGGGTAAACTTATTAAAAACTAAAACAACACCCTAGATTTTTTTGCCAGTGTGCTCTTTGGCTTGCCATTCGCGACTCGCAAGCCTCAAAATGTGTATTGGGGTAACGTTCATCACGTTTGTCGATGCAATTTCACAGATAACTGTTTTTCCATGTTTACCACCGCTGTGTGGATGGGGTTAGGGGGTTTCCAAGGGGGGGTGGCATTCGGGGGGAAGCTGTAGGGGGAAGCTGCTGCGATTGCATAATCCGCCACCAGCTTGGAAGACAATGCAAGCTCTTTTAAAATGCCGCAATTATCCCCAGCAAAAACCAGAAAGAAAAACCCCAAAAAAAAAGACAAAAAAAAATAGAAAAAAACTAACAGAAAGATTTTTGTTTTTGTCATTTTTTGTATTTCTTCTTTTTGAGATTTTTCCTTCTTGTTTGTTTTGTTTTAGTTTTCCTTTTGTGGGTCACAGCAGCCAAGATGTCTGCGGTTTTGTAGAATTTAATTATTGCTCACTTGTCGTCACTAGACTTTAGCTTTTTCTTACTTTATTTTATATTTTATTTAAATATAGATATATGTAAATATTTATTTAAATTTCTGAGTATTTTTTAGTTCATTTTATACTGTCACAAAACGCTTTATCATTTTAAAATATTTTATTTGTACTTTCGTCTCTAAGAAAATCTATTTTAAAAATACTTCTAATGCTTTAGCTTTTAATGGTCATATAATTACATATTATATTTTCGTAAATACTCTATAATTATAGGGTATTAGGAGGGTGTCTCTCTTCTTGTCTCCTTTTTTTTTCTAAACTTTTATGTCGTTGCCATTTAGCTGTGGCATTTCAATTGCTATTTTATTTTTTATTTGTTTTGCCTGTCACTTGGTTTTTATTTTCAAGTTTTCTTACGTTTTTCTTACATATTTTTGTTGCATTTTTTAACGTTTTTTTTCTTCTGCTTCTTACTTTGCCATTTGTGGGCTTGTTATGACATTTTTTGGAGTGCCATTTGAGTGATTGTCTGGCATTTGTGTCTGTACTCGGCTCTGTTTGTTTGTTATTAACAAATTACAATTTTTATTGCAGATACCATCGGTGGGTGGCTGTGGCAACATTTGAATATTTCGAATAACTGAGCTCGAGTTACTTCCATGCTGGTAAGTATTCAATATAATATTAGTTATGCAACATTTCCATTTCCATTTCCCCAACAAAACGTAAATAGTTTAAATGTCACGACGGAACAAGAGAAACTACAAATATTTATATGCATTTTGCATAAATTGTGGCATTGTCATGTTTGAATATTTTCCTTTCTTCGGTTGACTTTCCCACCAAATGCACATTTGACAAATGCAATACAGTTTTTCTTCGAACAAAAGGCCGTATTCGGAATCACGTACAAATATTTTGGACTTTAATTTGCCGCCAGTAGAAAGCTAAATGTTAATGAACCAGAAAGCCGCCACAAAAACTGTCGTCTGTCCACTAAGTGAATATTAAGGAAATATATATATGTAAACAAATGTGTGGAAAAACTAAACAAAAAGCTAAACTAAAATGCACAAATCAGCCAAGGAGACAATGCACTTTGCATGTGAATTAATGAAAGCGAAAGATAAATTCAAATGGAGATTGAGTGTCCACAAAGCCTTGAAGTTGGTAATTAATTTATAGATTTAACACATATTTCTTTGATTAAGATCTGTATAAATAAACAAAAAATAAAGATATTAATTTAATACAATAGTTGAGTCATGTATTTATGACTTAATTTAGCAATTTCCTATCATGCTTTGTATATATTTTGAATATATTTAAAGAAAACTCTTTACTTTACCAATAATTATTACTTTTCCTTTACAAAAATACATTTTCTCTATATAATAAGCCCCTTTGAAAACTAAATTTGAACTCTGTCCAAAATTGAAATCACTTTCATGGGCATTACGCCCAAAATGTGATGGCCTTTCCGATGGCTAAACCCAATAATGAAGCTAATTTATTAGGCAAATTTACGACAAGTGCCTCGCTGCGCAGGTAACCAACAAAAAGAAGTCAAAATCAAAATAAAATCCAGGTAAACCCATCAAGAGAACCCAACTCGATTGTGTGTAGCCGGCAGCCTCTTTAACTTTCCTCGCATGTCTGCTCAATTATTTGTATTTCTTTTCATTCAATTGCATTTTAACCTTCAGCATTTCTCAATGGAGGAGATATTGTGCAAAAAGACTAACTTCAAATGAAAAGAGATACCTGCCCGTGTGGATGTGGATGGCATTTTTGATTGACATCGAGTGAATCGCTGCACTTGAAAAAAAAATACACAAAGAAAATTAATTTCACGTAGTTTTTGTAAACAAAATAAATTGAATTTGGGGAAGACTGAAACTATAATTTCCTGCAAGGGTATAAAAAGTTCTTCTAAGAGTCCAAAATATTTGTTAGTTGAAAAAATATATGCAAATACTGGAATAATTTTTATTATAATCTCTATAATGAGGTTATAACATTACTTTGTTGCTTCTTTTATTTTTAATGATTCTTTCCTGGTATCTAACTTCTAAAGATACATAAAATATACTCTATATTAGAATAAATTTGTTCCTATATAATATTTTTATTTTCCTAAAATACTGTCTGCAAATTAATTAGAAAATTAATGTTAGTTACTTTCTTTTCCCGAAAAAAACGTTCAATGATAAAAGAATCACTGATATACCATAAGTACTTTAATCATTATATTCAAGATATAATTTATTATTTACACTTATATTTTATAATTTTAAAATTATTATTCTACCTTTAGAAACCTATTACTGTATTTATTTTCTGCTTCTCCAGTTTTCAAAATCTTTTAGTTAGAGTGCAATGACAATGTCTCGCTGCCTCCCCATGATATGGGAGTTTTTCTGATACTTTTTTCTTTTATATTTTTTTGCTTCTCCTTTTTCTGTTTGGCATTGGTGAAAGTTGTTGCCTGTCAACTTAAACATTTGAATGTTTAATTGTTAATTGTATTTCGCTTGCATTTCGCTGCTGACACGGCTGCTGGGTGGCGTAGCTTTTGACCTTTTGGGCAAACGTCCTTCAGATGTGTGCCAGGCAGGTGAGATCTAGACAGAGGCAGGGGGGGACCCGACCCCCTCCGACCAGTGGGGGGACCGGGACGAGTCTGCCTTTCTCCTTTCGGCTCCCAGCCGAAATGTTCGCTGGCCTTTTGTTGCCATTTTTGGCATGATTATGCCAACATGCGAAATCGACTGACTCTTTTGGCCAAAAAAAGAGAGAGAGAGACACCAACAACACCAAATGGTATATGAAAAACAAACAAACGTGCTCGAAAATAAAGAAAAACCAGATACCCGAAAAAAGTAGCTGGTTGGCGGGGGCAGCGAAGAAAGATAGTAACTAATATCTATCGAGACAATTTCACTTTTCATTGTCTTGTCAACAAGCTGGAAGGTGCCTGGGGGGCACTGGTGGGTTAAGGTGTCGCGCAGCAGGGGCTTGGAGGTTTTTGTCTTTGGAGATTTTTTTTGTCAACGCAAGTCCTGGCCAAAAATCGGTAAAAATTAACGATTGTTAAAGTTGTCGGTGCCTAGGATCGACTTTTAAAGCCAATCAACTTTCGAAATCCAAGGGGATTCGGTTTGGTCTCCTCTGGAGGCCACTTAAAGTCGATTTTTGTAGGAGAAATATGTACAAAAAGTGTGCAAAGTCGAAAGCATAACATAAAGCTGCACTTTAAACTAGGGTTTATACAGGGTTTTATTATAAAGAAAATATATAGAGACAAGGAAGCAAGTTGGCAGACTAAATTTATAGATTCAAAGGTATTATCCAACTTTATTTTAAACAATTAAAGTTGCTGTCTTTATATGTAGATATTAATATTTTATTAGCATCACAAACTGCAACAAGTTTTCATATTTGCCTTTATTTATTTTGTTAAATGCTTTTCGTTTGTAATATTAAACTGATTTTTTCAATAGAAAAGGCCCTGTCCTAATACATTTCTCTCGCTCCCAATCAATTTATTATTTTTTAACAAACTGTTTTTAAAGTTGTTTTATTTGTATATATTATTATTTTACCATATAAAATACAGGAAAATGTAAACTGTTTTTCGGGGTACAGGCAAGTTTTCAAACTTTCCTATATCTATTCTATTAAATGCCTTTCTTTTGTAATATTTTACAGATTTTTCCGCTATTTTAGTCCCCATCTTAATGCATATCTTTCGCTCTCAATTAATTAATTTATTTTTTAAGCTCGTCAGCTCCCGTTGAAAGCCCAGTGAACATGTCAAAGTGACAAAATATATGGTTTGTTGGCCAAATTTGAGCCGTGGCTACGTGTGGGCGAGGCAGCTCGTGAGGTTTACCTGGGTTCAGCCTGGGCACTTAGCCGGCAATTACAGTTAGTTTGTTGGCCTGGCCTTATGCAAATTGCGTGCATGACAGCGGCTTGGATTGGCCGATTGATTGACCGATTGGAAAGGTGTGCGCCATGCGCATGCGCACGCACTCGCTACACTGGGAGAAGCGGGGGGCGAATTGTCGGCTATTCAGCTATTAACCTTGATTTGCGAGCAAGCCAATAAGCGAGACAAAGAAGTAATGCGGAGCTCAAAGGAAAATAAATAACGCCAAACAGTCAGTCAGTGACTGGAGACCAGAGACCGTGCCGAGTCGTGCAAATGAAGTCATTTCGAGTACGCGCCTAGCCGCCATTCAATTGAGGGCAAGAGCTTAACGAAAATAGGTAGATATATATATATATATATCGGGTCTAAAATATACCCCCACTCCTATGCCCTTCTCTAAGCCAAGTTGTATATATATATTTATATATGTATAGATATTTCTTAGCGGAAATGGCCCAAGCCTTTTAGCACTTCAAAGTTTGGCAAGCCAAAATAAAGGCAAAAAAAACACAGAAAGAATAAAGAATAGAAAAGCTTTTATATATTTTTTAAATAAATATATATCTATACATTTTTGTATGCCACAATATGTTACAAAATTCTTAAGCAATGTAAGGAAAAATATCTAATAACAGGCAGTATCAATGTTTATGTATAACTTTGATTCTTCATTAACGTTCAGTATTAAAACAAATAATTTAAGCCATTCTAGAAAGAGGAAAAATATAAAACTAAAAAAAAAGAAATATAAATAACACAAAGAGTTTAGTTTATAAATTATTTTGCACGATTTTGAAATATTTTTAAAATATTTCTTGCCTTGTTATTGCTATTATTACCATAATAATACCATAAATATTATTCACCCTTACAAATCACCTCCGTTTATATCAATATTTATTTTTTAAAGTATACAAAATATATTATATACTTATATACAATATATTTATTATTTAAAGTATACAAAATATTTGAATAATACATAAACACTCGGAAAATATGTTGTTTTGAATTTGTTTGCCTTTAGAAAAATAGAAAACAATTCTAAATATTAAAAAGCGGTAGCTATTTAATTTATTTTCCAGTAGATTTTGATATAAAAACATTAATAAACTTTCCACTTAATAATAAGATATTTCATGAAATATTGCCATAACAAAATTCTATTAAACTTTCCACTTAAGAATAATATATTTAATTAAATTCTAAATATGTAAATTTTGTTATTGGTTTATTTTTAAAGTGCTGACCTCAATTAAATGCTTTTGTTGCGGGGTTTCTTTTTGGTTGTTGTATTTTTTTGTACATTGTTTTAATTCCCGCATCTCTGAGCTAAGCAAAGATATTTTAATTATCCCACAAAACCAAAACAAAAAAAAAAAAAGAGTAGCTACAAATTTAAAACCGGCTCGAAATCCTGCCATGACATCAGCCATCTAACCAATAACCACCATCATCGCCATCACCATTATCGGCATCAATTTCTGAGCAAGAATACAAAATTAAATACATGCTTTTAGTTGCGTGGATGCCGCCGCCTGCGGGTTATTTTTTATTATTTATTCTTATTTTGTTTTCTATTTTTGCCCAAAGATTCTTTCAAACCGTGCGAAGAGTAGTAAATCGTCTTAATTTTTGGTGACTTATGAAGACATGAAGACAAGTGCCGAGGGTCGAAAGAGCAGGTTGAATTTCTAGCTAAGAAATTTAAAAAATAATATATATAAAATGGGATAAATAATATATATAAATTTTTATATGTATATAAATTGAAGAGTAAATTATTAACTGGTAATTAATTATTGTTCTATATTTTCATACAAATATATATAATTTATTTTGAACAGAATTATGAAGACAAGTGCCGATGGACAGAGCAGGTTGAGTTCGTAGCTAAGAAATTTTAGAAAAATATAAAAAATGGGATAAACAAAAATATATAAAAATTAAAATGTAAAAAAATAACAAGTTATTAATTATTACTCTATATATACTTACATATATATAAAATATTTATAACATAACTATGAAGACAATTGCTGAGGTTGAACAGGTTGAATTTGTAGCAAAGAAATCATATTAAAAAAATCTAACATTAAATATATATATATATATAAAAGAGCACATTTAAAGCTATAGTATATAGTTCTATATATTCCCAAATATATCTAATTTATTTAGAACATAGAATATGGAATATATCTTATTTATTTAGAACAACTGTTGATCTCTGGTGAAATGTTTAAGACTCTCGTCTTGACCCTCTTGCGGAAGTTTCTTTCACCTCTTGCCAAAGTGTTCTTGCCACACACTCGCTGAGCCCGCACACTCAACACACACCCAAGCGGGCCGTGTGTGTAAGGTACTTATGCCTGGCCAGGCATTCTGTGGTATCATCTCCCCATTGTTGGAGCTCGGACTCTTTCTCTTCCCACTCGGCGAGGCGGCGGCTTCCTCGTCTTGGAGCCACGCTATCTTCTGTCGCCGCCGCTGGAGATGCGCTGGCTTCCACCGGAGAAATGGGGATAGGGGATTGGGGACTGGCTTTTGTCAATTCATTGTCAACAAGTCAGTGAACTTGTGTGTGCCCAGCTGAGAAAAAAAAGGTGAAGGAGAAAAAAGCAGGCGCAGAGCGAGTGAGTGAGAGAAAAAGGGGAGGAGGCGGGGCAGAGACCCAGCAACCCAAAACCCTCCGAGCGGGGCTGGTGTGGCTTTTTCTTTTAAAAATAATTAACATAAATTAATAGGAAATGAGTGGAAGCAGCGCATGGCGTGGAGCAACAACAGTTACAGCAAAAAAATTAAATAAAGACGAGCCGGGAGAAAGGCGAAGAATCAAATACTCTTAGCACTCTAAGAACAGTTAAAAAAATACATAAATGTTGGGTCAATTAATTTCTGGGTATTTATTAATTAGTAGAAATAAATAGGAAGCATTTTATAACATAGAGAATGTTTGGTTCTAGATTGCTTTGATCTTTTAGCTTTTAAAAGTCTAAAGTAAAAATAAATAGGAAGCATTTTATGACATAAAGAATGCTTGGTTCTAATTTGCTTTAAACTTATACTTCCTAAAAATACTGATTATAACATGTTTCCACAAAAATCTTCGTAATTTAGGTAGTTTCTGTATAAAAACCTTAATATAGCAGCTTAAGGAATTCCTTTAAAAATTATAAGCAAAATATATTATTTCTTTAAGAAATTCTTTCTTTCTTTAAGAAATTCTCTGAATGTTTAATTTTGTACAAATTTCTTGAAGATTTCCAAGAATATTATTAAAAAACAACAAGCTAAAGAGCTAAAATATTCCATTGCAAACTCGACACACAAAAACAGCGCAAGAAACCAGGAAGGCAGAAAAAGTTCGCGTCTTAAGTCTTTTGTTTTTCGCGTTTCTTTTTCTTTTTACTTTATTTTTGGCTGCCGAAAACTTACATAAGCCCCGTTGAGATGGTGGAGACAGCCTCTGCAACTAAGCGGGAGCCGAGTTTATTCCCGACTTATTTATGGCGCACGCACCTTAAAGATACCCCAAAGAAACTGCAAAGAAATCCCAGCGAAATGACAAAACGCAACTCGGGCAATAAAAATGCAACAAAAAGTAAAGTAAAAATTCAGAAAATGTAAAAAAAAGTAAGCAAGTCTTGGTATTTAAATTGCGGCAACAGCAATTGCAACTGCTGCTGCTGCTGCGACTGCTGCTGCGACTTAATCAGCACCTGTCAGGCCCAACTCTCAGCCTGCAAACGCAATCAGGAAACGCGGTTGGACCCTAGACCGGAGTGGCCCAATGCTTCACATGTTGATTAGGTTTTGCTTACACTTTTTTTATGTTTTGTATTATTTTTTCCTTATGGCCATGATGTAATGTAGACGTAGGGGAGAAGGAGGCGACCAGATCGGATCGGATCGATAGGTATGGCCAAATCGATTGGCAGAAACGAGTTTTGCCTCGGCTCATATACTACATAGTCTCAAATGGCTTTTGGGGGGGACCAAGGGTTGGCCAGCTGGGCGGAATGAATTATCGAAGATTCTTAATGATCTCACACTGGCATTAGCATTTCGAATTGAGTAGCGAAAGCATTATAATTGAGATAAATGTCAGACTAAATATAGTTGATGATGAGCCAGCACGAGCTGGAATGCGATGGCTTATTTACAAGCTATAATCTCTTGGGATTTTTTATGTGGATGTGCCTATAATCAAATTAGATACATATAAACATGAATAGGTAATTATTATAATTAGGTAAAGTATAAAAAAATACTATGAATTTTACCCTCAAATTTTATTTGATTTCTTGAAATGTTATAGAGAAAACTTACACTATGGCAGAAACAATCAAAAATCTGGGGAAAGACTAGCGGAGACCTTGGGTTTAGAGCTATATTTGACCTTTCCAGGGTTTTTATTAGTATCTAAAATATGATAAATAATTAAATATGAATTTTTTTAATTATTAACATGCAACAAATAATTTAGTAAATTTATATAAAGTTCTAAATAATTATAAACCCATTTCCAAATAAGGAATTTATTTACCAAATCCCCAAATCCTTCTAACTATATTAATTATAAGAAAGCGAAGCAATAACATAATATAATTACAATGTTATTATTTAGGTAAAAAAGAAACCCTCTAATATTGATTTATATCTAATTTGTTTCTCCTATTTTTTTTAATATATTTAAAAAATTTATTTTAAACTGCCCTTCGTTTCAACTCATCGTTGTCGAAATGCTTTTTGCAAACACTTATTCGGTGTGTGTATGTTTTTTGCACAGCAATTATTTACACATTATACACTGTCATTAGAGGAAAATTATAATTATTATTAAAGTTATTGTTATTGTGGCTGGCTGTTGTGGCTGCTGCCATTGTTGTTGTTTATTATATCAAACACTCACGAAATTCGTCAAAGCAAACGAAAGAGCGAAAAGTAAACACAAGTGCCCGGCAAACAATGTGTGTAAAGTGTGTGTAATGAATCGATAAATAAGGCTTTGAGTCCGAGTGTCGCCTTGGCCTGGGCCTGGGCCTGGGCGGGGTGAACAAACAAATAAACGTTCGCATTTAGTTATTGACAAGTAATTGATTTTGCCCCGATCGAGTGACTGACCTGCACTTTCACTTTATCATTTTTAATATAAATAGAAATTGGTGATGAGTAATGGCAGCCAGGCGGCAGAATTTCGAATTTCTGCGACTTTTACTTTTACTTAAATAAATAAATAACAAATTGTGTGGGAAATTGTTAGATTACATTAATTGAATTTTTGTTTATTACTTTTATTGAATATTTAAATCAGGAGTTAACTATTGTAACCAAAATGGGGTTTAATATAATAGATTTGCAAAGATTTTGTTGGACAGGCCCTAGTTTTTGAGTTTAGTTAATTTTAATTTAAGAAAAACAAAGTAAGAAAATAAATATTTTACAGTATTGAGGTTAAATTAGTCTGCAAAATAAATATTGATATAAATATAGGCTTCTGACTAATATTATTATTATTATATTATTATTCATTACTTTCTCTCTCACTTATTACTTTTACTTACTGTAAATACCTTAAATAAATATTGTTATTAATATTTGTTTTATTTATTTTCATTAACATTTGTTGTTATTAATATTTTTATACATCCTTCACCCCTATAATTACTCTAAAAAATAATATTAAACTATGAAGATCTCCCTTCGAAGACCCTGAAAAGCCACCACACCTATCAAAAAAAAAAAACATTGATAAATTGACCGATAAAGCCAGGCATCAATCAAGAGCATCGCTATCTTGACCTGGTCTTTTGATTTGTTTTTATTTATTACATATTCCATGCGGGCACTTTACCCCCAGAAAAAGGGGGAGGAACAAATACTGAAGGCCTTAAAAATAAAGCCATAACCCTATTACCAGTCCCAGTTCCAGTTCAAGTTCCAGATCTCCGATCCAATCAAAATTGGACAATCTTTACGCGGTGTTAACGCTTCGTAACTTTGCAATTACGATCCGGAGCCAAGTTCCTCGGTGCCTCGATGCGGGCACCTGTATACCTTAACTGCTCTCAACATAACCGAAATTAAATGATATAATTACTCCGTGCTCGTACTCGTACTGTTCCGAATCTCCGACCGCTAGCTCTTGATACTTATTTTTCTGTCTTGCTTCAAGAACTTTTTCGGGCGCGTGTCTTAATTTAGCCCGCCTTATTTTATTCCTTTTATTTTCTTGCCTCTTTTTTTATTATTATTTCTGCTGGGTTCTTCTTTCTTTCACTTGAAAGCTCTTTGTGGAGCAGCCATTACTTTTGGCTTGGCTGAACTTTTTGTGTCGGCGAATTCCAGGAAACTCGAAACAATTTAAGGCACAAGCCAAGTCGGCTTACTTCTTTTTTATTTAAAAGTGCGGCTTTGGATAACTTACAAATTTTTGTCAAAGGGGTTAAGTTAAATTTCTAAGAAAAAAAAGAGTGAAAATTATACTTAATGCAAGTGTTTTAGTATAATTTTAGTCAAAATAATGAAATTCAATTGAAATGCTGTGAAGGTATCATTTTTGAAACCTTCAAAACCTTTATAAACCTTTAAAAAAACTAGCACAGATAAGCTTTCCAAACTAAAATTAATCCTTTTTTTGAATGGGTTGTGATATTTTAACATAAAGCTTCGATTTTTCCACCAACATCTTATCGATAAATATCGAGATCATATCGGATATTTGAGGTTTTCTTACAGGCAAATTATAGATCAATTGTAAATGATTGCAAAAGTCATGTTCCTTATTAAAATCTAAATAATTTCAGTTAAAAAGATTTATAATAGTTTATATATTTATATATTATATATATTTTTGCAAATTTATCGATAATATCAGATATTTTGTTGAACATTTATAGTTTTGATTAAACAAACTTTACGGTATTTCCTATATTTTTATTGAGTGTGATTTTTGTAGCTTTAGATTTTTCCCTCGCTGTAGTTCCCTAGCTGAATCTCAGCTAATTAATTCCGTGATCCAGTCCGTTGATTCATCTGCACGCCAAGGGAGCTACATGCTGCGGCACGCCCTCTACTTTATTTTCGGCTTCAGCCTTCAGAGTTTGATTTCGATTTCGATTTTATGTGCGGTTTGATGTTCTACGAATATGACAGACACACCCAAATACGTTTTCACCCAATCTTCGGTCTTCAATCAATGATCGCCGCCAGCAAATCTTCGCGTCATCTGGTCTTTTCTCTCCGTTTCTCCAGCTGCCAAGCATCCAAGTCTCGCAGACTCCAAGACTCGCAGCCTCACAGCCTCGAAAGCAATTTATATTGCGCTAATCACGTGAAATAGATCAAATTTCTTTTGTCGGCTCGCCTCTCCGACGATGACAAGAGAGCGGCGGCACCGAAGATTCGGAATTGACGGCTCGAGGAGCAGCTCCAAACGGCTCCGAACCAGCTCCAAGCGGCACCAAGTGAGTTTCACTTGCTGTGGCCATGGCAAAAGTGTTTCAAAGTCATTTGAGGAGCTGCTGCCAAGTAGGATAACCATCGGAGGCACTTTACGTGCCCAAAATTGAGAGGAAAAGCGCTGGCAAAAGTTTGCAAGATACTGGAAAATGAGGTGTACCTTAACTGTATTAAAATAAATATAATAAATTATATATCTGTAGGAAATTGTAGAAGAAATTGAATATTTTTTTAATAAGAGAATTTTCTAGAAAGTCTGAGGCTTTAAAGTTCTTTATTATTAAGGTATTCTTTTAATATATATTTATTTAAATATTCTTGCATTATTGCAATAACAAAATAACTTCTCAAACTGTCAGCATTTGGTGAGGCATCTGTGGGACGCTTCTGTGGGAGTTATCTGTGGGCTGTATCTTTTGCCAAACGAGATACATTCGGCTTTAATCAAATTAGAGCTGCGGAGAAATTGACTTTCCGTGGCGATTGAAAGTTTTCGGTGACAAATTCGGAGGCGAGGCTTAGAAGCTTAAGTGCCAGGTGAATTTCACTTGCTCTCTCTCCCAGAAAAAAATACAAATAAAATGATCCGATCAAGTGGCATAACCCGGCTCGGGCGCCAATGTTTTAATTTGTGCGCGAGTATCTTTCCATTTTCATTTCCATTTCCATTTCTATTTCCATTTCCACCGACCGTCGTCCGAGTGTCGCACTCTCACCGAGGCCTAATCTGCCAGTGGACGAGGAGGAGGGACCCGATCGGATCCGATCCGATGGGATATGGTATAGTGTATGGTGTATTGTATGGGGGCTTCTTGGCACAGAGCTGGCACAGTGATTGGTTTTGCCTCCGCTAATGATGATTACCCACTTTTACCGGCCACATATAAAAATCAAAAGCGGTTTAACGCGTTTCTCGACTCTCGACGCTCGGACACTTTGTGCACTGCCCACTGGTACACGGTGAAAAATGAATTATAATTAGCTGAAAATAATTAATAATTATTGTAGAAGAATAGACTCCTAATTATTGTATTTATTTAAATTGGATTGAATCTTTTTTAATTGACTTAAGTCTACATTAGCGAGCTGCATACTTTACTATGATAAGAATGTCCCAGAATTCTGACTTGAGAATTTTAAGGGAGTGCTTTTATTTAAAAATATTGCATTTTCCGCATCATAAAAGTGTTTTTCTTGTAAAGTTCCTTTTGGGAATTTATTTTATTAGATATTATAAATTTTATTTGATTGATTTCTAATAATATATTAAAATACCAAAGAAATCAAATCTAAATATTTAATTAATTTTTAAATATATGTCTTTAAATATACATAATTAATGAGTCAAATTCCTTTAAGATTTAATAAGAATTACCTTCATTCCTGGCTATTTTTTCTCTCCCTGTGAGATCAGGTCTATATCCCTGCTGTGCCCCCTTCGGCCACCCCATTGCGATTCAATTAAAAGCGCTTAAACCGCCGCACAACCCGATACACACACTTGTGGTGTGTGTGTGTGTCGTCGCACCCAAAAGAAAGCCACTTGCCGCCATACAAATCAGTTAGTGGAGCTCGAGGCGTTGGCTTGGCTTCTTCCTTGGCCTTGGCCATATTTATCTTTTGATTTCTCCCAAAAATATATATACACATATATTTTATGTATATAAATATATTTAAGCAACCAGTTCCCAGCTGAATTTAATTGCAAATTATCATGTCTCCTCGTATCATGTGTAATTTCTGTGCTGCTCGTTTTTCAGTTTTCAGCTTTTCCATCGCCGCCGAAGAAGAAAAGTGAAATTCCGTTTGGCAATTGTTTCGGCGGATACCTCTCTCTTTCGCCCATTTCATGTCAGCAGGTTAGCAGGGATTTGTCAAACGCGAGGAGAAGCACCACGAGAGGCCCACCGAAAACACAAAAACAAAAAACCAGAGTTGGTGAAATCTCGGCGCTGCGAAAACGTGCCGAAAATGCATTTATGGGCCTCTCGAACAGCGAGCAAAAATGACAAAAAAAAAAATGCCAGCGAGCAAGGTCATTAAATTGTTGTCTCTTTACACCGCGTTAAGGCCCACTTTAATGCGATGCGTTGTGGCATGTAAAGACTTGAATTTTATCACGATCGGGCCTCGATCAATCTTTGAAATAACTCGAATATTACCGAAGGGTAAACATGAAAGGTCACTCCTGATCCTCTCACCCTCTTAAATAAATATAAATAATGCCTCATCACGCGGTAACTGCATTACAAGACCATTTTTATGGAGCAATTTCTTTGTGTAATTGAGGAAATGCTGATGGTTTTCGGTTGGTTTTCTAGAAGGAAACAAAACGAAAATTCAACGAACCACCACACCTTGTGGCGAGTTCATTTCGAAAATTAATGGAAAACCTACAGATCAAGATGGGGAGATATGAGATATCGGGGTGGAATTATGGTTAAATGGGTAACTATGAAGTTGTTACACAAAATGATTAACCGCAAATGAAGTCACAACTCCCAGGCGGATGTGAGTGAGATTTCCCGGCTTAAAGATAAAAAAGATATGTACTTATGACTTAAGACTTCAATTAATTGGATCATTCAATTGGAATCGAATTACTGGGACTTGAGGGATTATTGAGCGTACATAATGATGTATTTAGAAACATTTCTATACTTATTTTCAATTAAATGCAGCGCGCAACTAAATTAAAAATCTAAATTATATCCTTTTGATTTCTTCATTAATCTATTATACCAAAAATAAATAGTATACCTCATGCCAAAAATATTCTTATTAACAAATATTGATGTTGTAGAACTATTTATTATTTACTCCAACACTTCTCCAACACTTCACCAACACTCAAACTCTTGACCCATAAGCTTGAAATACATGTGAAATAAATTTCGTTGAGATTATGGGACATAAATCAAATAAAATTAGCACTCCAATCGTTCAACCGATCAATAGTCAATATATATAGAAGGAAATAATCCAAAACAACTCGGATGTAGAACTGGGCCAGAAAAAAACCAACAACTTTTGTGGACATACATGTATCGGAGACACCTTGACTAAGTTTGAGCATTTCCGTTTTGAAAATCAAGAGCCCAGTATGGGCAAAAGAATTACCTGTAGATTTCACTCGCAGCGTTAATGCCAAGTTTTTCATTTATATTTCGAGTCTTTTTCTTCATTTTTTTTGCAACTACAATCAATGTTGGTTGGCTAAGTAGTGGTGGTAGTTGGTAGTTGGAAAACTTGTAGAATGCACGACGGCTTTTCAAAAAGTGCTCAATGCTATATCAATAGCACCAACACCAACACCAACACCAACATCAGCGACACCACAACAACCACCAGCAACCGGTGGCAAGCACTGCAACAACAACAACACCAACAACAACAACAACACCAACAACACCAACAACAACAACAACACCAACAACACCAACAACAACAACAACAGCACCAGCGTACACCTGTCTAAGCCAAAAACAAAAGCAGCTAAAAGAAGTCGGCAGCAGCGGCAGCAACAAGAATAACAACAACACTTTGGCCAGGGCCGCGATGTTGACGCTGCGCCCAAAAACCCAACAACTTTTAATTTCAACACATTCCAGCACAAGAGACTCCACAATCAAGACAGCGCCGCACAGTGGGCCGAGTAATATTTGATTGGGAACTCAATCTGAACTCTGGCTGATAAGATATGATAGTGCCTAGAAAGTTGGGAAATTGTATAGGGAAAATGCATCTTACGGAGATTATAAAATGAAATAATTTTACCTAAAATTAGGATGTTATTTAATACCATTTGACTGATCGTAAATTAAAGATATTTTAAATAACATCAGAATTTTTAATCGGATATGATTTCAAAGTCTTTGGCATTTATATTCTCAAAAGTTTGCCCTTGCAGGGTATTAGTTAGAAGGGTATTCAGTCAGAAGTCTTCAACGCGGGGAAGGAGTCATTTCCGCCCTATATATCATATATATTCTTGATCAGCATCATCTGGGGAGTCAAACTAGGCATATTCAGATGTAAAACAATTTTTCGCAATTTTTCCAAATTTTGTAAGGGGTTACATCATTAAAATTTTCAAAAATTAAAAACAAAAAATTGAATTAAAAAATTTTAAACTCTATATGCTGATTTCTTAATCACAGAAAAGTTTTCCAACTTGAAATAAATGCATTTTTGGCTTAGTTATGATGATTTTAAATTTGGGATATACAAACTTCTGGGTGCCGAAGTTAGCTTCTTTTCTTGTTCCTTTAAATATGGATACTTTATCAATATATCAATATTTTCTGTCTCTAATCCCTAATTCAGCAACACGAGACGAGTCAATTTGGAGCAACATCCTATGGGTGATGCTAAGCATGTTGCTAGCAACATTTTGTTGGACAGCATTTGTCTAGGGATAAAATCTCTATTTTCTAAAGCATTTCTCAATGATCGATTTAGGTTTATATTATATTAAAGTCTAAATAGTCAAAATGAATTAACAAAGTTTAACCTTACAGAATGTTTATGTTCCTTGAATCTGGATTTAAAGATTCCTAACTTAGTAAAATTTCCCTGAAGAAGTAACACCTTTTCCCCTGTACCCTGCCACACTGTGCACAATATCGCAGTAGGTACGCTACGTATGTACGTACGCGCGACTTGACTTTCTTTGCCGCGCGACGGCCTAAACCGAAAAAACAAGTTCGGGCTCGGCTGCGCTCGGCTCGGCCTGGCCAGGTTGCTTGCTGGTTGTTGTTAGCTGGTTGTTGGTAGCTGGTTGCTGGTTGTTGGTGGGTTTCAGGCCAAAGCCAGGCCAGGCCGCTGCTGGGGATCGGGCCACAGGGATCGGGGTGGGGGTGCTGGCTGCTAGCTGCTCAGCACTCGAGTCGAATCGGCGACTCGGCGGAGCGTTTTCTGAATTCGGAGGCACTGAGCCAAGTCAGTCGATTGCTGGCGGTCGAAGCGTTGAGTTGAGACGTCTCTCAGTCTGCGGCTAGAAACGCGCGTGAAACGCGAGAAAAACCGAGCGAAGCGGAGCTCTGACTCTTTTTTTTTTTTCTCCACAACAATACAGAGAGGTGTGTGTGTGTGTGTGTAGTTGTAGTGTTTAGTGTGTAGTGTGTGTGCTAGCCGACTCTCTTGGCCATTACCGTTAATCAAATAAGTTTTTTTTAGAAATTTAAACGCTCCGCTGGCAAGTGTCTGTGTGTGTCTGTGTGAGCTTTAAACGGTTCATTGATCGAGTTCAGCTCGGAAATGGAGCAAGAGCGGAGAAAGAATACGTAGAAGAGAAAAGAGAAAGAAGAAAGAGGCAGAGACGGAGAAAGAAGAAAGAAGGAAGGAAGCAAGCGAGCAAATAAACAAATAAACAGTGCAAGTGCCAAAGTGCGACTCAGAGAGTGTGTCTATGTGTGTATATATGTGTGTGTTACCAATTCGCATCTGAAAATCAGCAGAAAATGCGCTTAACCCATTTTCTAAGCGGACGAAAACAATAAAAATAACAAGAGCCAAGAGGCGGACCACAGAGACACGAATCCAATAAATGGCCAAAAAAGGCCAGGCCAACATAAGGCGGCCCACAGAAAGCTTAACAAAAAAAAAACAGGGCTGAAATAACGCCCAAAGAACAATGCATTTGACATCACTTGTGATCAACTTTTTGAGCCTATAAGATAATGTATCTCTTTTATTTGGTATAAAGTAGAATCGTAGATTCATAAAGCTACCAATTGGATTGCCTCTGAAGTCTTAAAATATTTATAAATCTTGTCAGGAAAATATATTAAATCTATCTAGCATTTAATATATTAATTTTTTTTATTTATAATAAGTTTTAAAGTATTTTGTCACATGATTATTAACTAATTTTTTATTAAATACATTTTACACCGTTTGCATGCCTTGATTACAAAAAACCTCTTGATTTTTTTAAATTACAACCAATATATTAATGCCTGAATATAAACTAGATATTTGTTCTTTGTTTTAATTCAAAAAAGTTAATTAATCTTATTTAAAACTCCCCTAAAATAATACAAAATATTCATAAAAAACAGTGTTATGAGAATACTTTTGGAATGTGTAGGAATATATTTTGCGAAATGAAAGAAATGTCATATTAAAACCTAAATCCAAAATGATGAAGAGATCATCATTATTTTAACTTAAAATATTACATCTTAACTGAGATTTCTTAAAAATTAAACAAAACAAGTAAAGAACAACCAAAAATCAATATAGTTTCTACAGTAACTCATTGAAAATTCCCTTTTCAGACTTTAAATGTCGAAAAAATAATATGATAAATCTTTATTTACATACCTTTTGTGATTAAAATACTAAAAAAATCATACACAACTCTAATAAAATTCCCTTCAAAATTTAACGCTTTAAAGTATCAAAATAGTTATTTTACATCTCTTATTTAAATACTTAATTACTCCCCTTTAAACCCTGAGTAAACTTTACAACTATAAACATAAATACAAATAATAAACATAAGCATTTCCGTGTTAAGAAACTATTTGTTTGGCTAAGCATTATTGGGATCTTTATTACCATAAGCCACATGAAAGAGATACAAACTTGGGCTCGTGTTTTGGCAGACAGATGATTCTACAGATCAGATCGTTCAGATATGCACTGAGACACCATCGGAGCCAGCGGACAGACTGGGGGACAGACACACAATCCGGCATAACAAAAGATCTCTTTGCAAATTGTTTATTTGCTGCTTGGCTGGCCAGCAAACGGATTGTTTATGCTAATATCTTCAACTATAGTATATGCTATACGAACACATCTCCGCCCGACATGGCTCTTTCATCACATTCACATAAAATGGAAATGGAAATCTTTGCTGGGCTCTTTTCTTGCGGCTTCTGGGAGTTCCTAGTTTGTTTTTTTCCTTTTGCATATTTTTACTAAATTTAGAATGGAGGGTTTTATACGGAATATATTTTAGAGGCTTAAATAAAAACCAGTCTCATCTTTGTTTATTAAAACAAATCAAAATAAAACCCCAAAACCTCAGTATAAAGAATTAAGTATTAGATATTAAATACAAGCAAAAATGATGACTTAATTTTTGCCAAGCTTTTAATCAATTTATATATATTTAAAAAAACAAGTTTCTCTTAAAGCTAATAGCTAAATCCCATGACTTTCCGTATTAATTACAAATATCTTCAGTTGCAACAAATTGAAAATGAACTGCTTCCTCGAATTTCCTCATTTCCTTTCCATAATTAATTCAAAAAAACCTCGCAAAATTATTCCCCAAAAGATTAGAGCCATGCTTTAATTCCTTATAATTTATTTTAAAATTAATTTCGATTGCAAGAAGAATGCCATGCCAAGAGTCACGTACTGCCAAATGTTTTTATAGCGCTTCTTTTGCCATATTTTAATCGCATTCTGGAGAACCAGCTGTGCTTTTCGCATTCCGTCAGGTTCGCTTCGATTCGGTTTGGGTTTTTCGTTATTATTATTATTCGGTCTCAACGCTTAAATATATTTAGATCCGTTTTGAGGTTAACAATATCGCTGCTTGGCAGTAAACACCTACATGCACCAGCGCACATATTTGTGACTTTTTTTCGTGCCGTATGTTAATTCGTTCGCCACACAATATGGCTCCGATAAATACCTATATATCTGCATATATAGTATCTATCTCTCGCAGCTTTAGCTGTTGTTCGGCTGAATGCATAACTGAAAAAACAAGATTCTTTTCGGCCGCGTTGAACAACAAGTCTCGCAAGATCATCGATTATAAGCGTTATTAGGGGAGATTCTCATACGCAGATTCATATACACCGAGAAATTGGAGTTAAGATTTATGTTTAAAAATATTTTAATATATTTAAAGATGTAATATTGGAGAAATATTATATAACATTTTATTTGAATTATTCATTATCTTGTGAGGCAATATTTTTTGAATTTGTAGCAATAACTTTATGGAAATATTAAAACAGCGCGATTTTTGTAACATTTTTGAATAGAATTTAAAAAATGTATATTTATCTATTGAAATATTTACTCAGTAATATCTTTAATTTATTTTTATTTTAATTACTCAAACTAGTACAATATCCTTCCAACATTTTAACTCTTCTTTCTTTAAGAGATAATATCATACAAATATTTATAATTTATACAAATCGAAAAGATAGTTTAGAGGTATAACTATCTTTTATTATTATTTATTATAAAATAAGAAAGTTTTATTTCGAGTACCTTAACCTAGTTAAATTTATAAACAATGCCTTAAAATTCAATTTAAACAAATTGCTTATCAAATAGAAGTTTCTTACAATAATTAATCATTTTAATAAACCGACTCCTTTGACACCTCAACTTGAAGTGATATTTGATAAGAGCCGCAGATTTTCGTAGGCAAAACATCAATCTTAATTTATTTATTTATTTTTTTCTGTGCTTATAAATGGCTTCTAGCACCTGTGTGACGGGTTAATACCGTTTGCTGGTTTGGCCGGTTCGATTTTGGTCGGTTTTTTGGCCCCAGTTTTGATTCGTTCGCTCCATGCTCCAAGCTCCACGGCTCATTTCGTTTCTCGTTTCTCGGTTCACGTTTCCTCGTTTTCTCACTCACAGAATTATGACACATGACGCGAGGAGGAGATTGCATTTTGGAATCCATCTGGTTTTCCGTTAGTGGCCGGCTCTCGAGGAACAGTTGCCTCCGCAATCGATTTGCATTCCAGTTTATTGTCCAACGTCTTTTATCTTTTATTTTTTTTGAGGCTGAAGCACTTCCTCTTTGACATTAAGCGACGGCGACGTCGGTGATTCATTAATCAAAACTCGAAATGCCGATAGATATCTTTTCCCCCATTTAACGTGGGCCCTAAAAAGTCTCTTCTAATGGGATTATGTTTATTTTTTGTGGCATCTTCCGTGTAAACAATCTTCAGTTTTGAGATCGATCTGTGGAGGAGTTTTACTGTTAAGTCGGTTGAAAATGAAGAAAAGAATGGTTAAAGAATCAAGTTATATTGTTTGTTATAATTTATTTGTTACCGTTTTTCCTTTGAAATATTTTAAATAAATTATTGTTCAAGTTCAGTTGTTCCTAAAGATCTTACTTTTACCATTTTTAGCAACTGTTTTCATGTAACCGATTTTATTACACAACTTGAAGTAAATGACCAATATTTGTGGCAAAACATCTTTTAATTATTAACTTTTTAACTAAGTTAGCAAAACAGATTTTCAAGTTTATGTAAATAATGTGATTTATCTTCTTGCCTTGACTCCGTTCTTAATTATATGAAGCACAACGTATCAATGTGTGTTATTAATATTAATGAGGATTAGTTCTTTACAAATTGAGTGTCTTATGGCGATAATCACAGAGACGTGCTGCGAAGGTACGCTGAGAAAAATCGTTTACGAAATATATAAAATTTTATGAGAAATCAAATGTTAAAAAAAGAAACCATAATAATTAATTAATTATTAAATAGAATATAGTTATATGCATTATTAAGTAATTTTCATTATTGCAGTGTGGCTTTGGTTCATGGAAATAGATCATAACTAAGGAAAAAGTGCATTAATTTCAATTCGGAAAGCTTTTTATGCTAGTTTTTATTAGCTTGAAAAATCAGCATTAAAAATTGATAATTTATAAATTTTTTTTTGTGAATTTTTGAGAATTTTGACGATTTTTTTCGCCAAACATGGCTAGATCGAATCGGTTGTTGATGATTAAGAATACATATGATTTATAGGTTCGAAACTGACTCCTTCACTTCGTTGCGGGCTTATGACTAATATTATTAAACCCTGCAAGGTTATAACGCTCAATATTATATTAAAAATTACATAAATTGTTAAATATCGAAATTTTATTATATATTTTTTTTTTTATTCAATTTAAGTAATCACCTTATTAATTTAATAAATATTAATAAATCCCCTCAAATCCCTTTCCCTTCCAGATGCTCGCCCTGCCAATGTGCATTTAATTTCAGCCATTAACGTAAAATAACATTTTACGCAGCGAGTAGTAACCCGCATTTTCTCTCCGTGTGCACCGAGCCAAGCCGCGTCGCACATTCCGGCCCGAAGATGGCGCTGCGCCTGCGCCGCGACGTGCAGAAGGCCTCGTACTACGTGTGGTTCCTGGGCGCCGAGGAGGCCAAGGGCCTGAGGGGGGCCCGCGTGATAAACTCGGTGCTGCCGTACCTGGTGGACCGGTCGCGCGGCCAGGAGCCGCTGAAGGTGACCCTCCAGGTGTCGCACAAGGGCATCAAGATCGTCCAGGGGGCGTCGAAGCATTTGATTCCACACAGTGCCATAACCAGCTCCGTGCAGACGGACGACATCGTCGCCTGCGTCCTGCTGCTGTACAATCCGGCCACCAAGTGTCCGCTCCACGTCCATGCCTACCGCTGCGACTCCGAGTCCACGGCGGAGGCCCTGCACCTCCAGCTGCAGATCCTCATCAATCGTCCGGACAACCAGAAGCGATTCGAGGAGCTCGAGACCAGGTAAGGGACTTGGAAATAATATAAATTTTTATAAATTGCACAAGTACTCGAGTTGTGGCTGCCTTTTTCTGGCTAAATACTTATTTCTGCGAGTGCCTTTCTTATGCAACATTTAATTAATTGCGCCAGCGAGCAGGAAGCTGCTGCAGTTGCAAATGCAGATGCAGATGCAGTGGCAGTGGCAGCCCGGCCACTTAGTCACTCCATTAGACACACTCACCCGGACTCACATACATATATGCAGCTCCGACTTGACGAGCGATCGTGATAATCGCTCGGGCACTAACGCTGCATGATCATGATGATGATGGGAACGGGAACGGGAACGGGCTAGCTAGGAAGCTAGGAGATGGGGTCTCCCAGTGGCCCAAAGTAATTGCAATGGCAATTTCCACTTCCCACGAACTGGGAGCCAGCCAAGTGATCTTCTGCACCCACATCCCCAGCCGACATTCGACTCGAAATATCTTGAATGCCTTCTCGATGGGTTCGCGGAAATTCTCTGCTCAAAGTTACCGCTGTCAGTCGCTATCGATAAACGATGAACGATAAGAGAGTTGTGAGAAGGAGAGCAGCAAAATAGTTTAACGTAAAAAAATGTACATAAATATAAAGATCTTATGGTTAAGTTTAGTTAATTGGTGCTGTAAAAAACAAACACCTTTGTTATTTGCATTTTTAAAATCGATATTTTTGAATGCTATTTTTCTTAGACAAATCAAAGTTTAAAAAATGCATAAGTAAGTCAAAAATGCATTAATTTCAAATAGAAGAGATTTTCTGTGTTCGTTTTTTTAAAGTTTAATGAATCTGCAAACTAAATTTTAAATTTAAAACTGTTCAATATATTTTTTTTTGATAAAAAAAAAGCTTTAAAAATTATTTCTCAATATTTTATGCCTATTTAATTAGAATTATAATGGCGAATCGAAATATTTATGGCACTTAACAATATCTGGCTTTTTAGGCATTTTATGCCTTCCAGAAGACCTGAAACCCCTTGTAAAATTTTGAAAAATTCGATAAGTAATTAAAAAAAAATTATTTCTCAATATTTTATGCTTATTTAATTAGAATTTTTATATATTATATGAAATATTTGCATTCCTTTAATCAATATTCATCGATATTCAGAACTATTCAGAACTTGAGTAGCGCAGCATTAAGCCCATAAAATAAAAATAAAATAAATGATCAAATGAAATGTTATTAAATACTAAAATGAATAAATAAAACCTTTAATAATATATATATTATAATACAATATAATAATAATAATTAGCGATACTTTTCTCAAGACATCGAATTAAGATAATCAAATTTAAATAATATTTTAAACCTTATATTAATCCATTAAAAATCTTATTTACAGATTGGGCATCCTGCCGCCGATTCCCATGAACGGCAGCAACAACAATCACAGCAGCGAGAAGCGTCACGAAACCAATGGAAAATCCTCGTCTCTGGGAGGAGGAGGAGGTGGCGGCGGAGGAGGGGGACCCTCCTCCCACCACCATCAGTTGCAGTCACAACAGTCTGGCGGTGGCTACCAGGGACGCCGCCACGACACCTCGTCCCCGAAGCGATTCAGCAACAGCCTGGGCAGCGACACGGGCAACAGCACCCGCGAGTCCGAGTGCAGCGAGGAGCACGGCCTGGCCGGTGGCTCCTCACCAGTCTCCCGATCCCCGCCGCACGGTGGCGTCGGCGGCAAGGCTCACCCACACCCACATCCACATCCGCCGCTGCATCATCCTCCGCTGACGCCGCAGCAGAACAGCGACCTCTTCGACTCGCTGGCCGCCGAGCTGAGGGCCAAGCTCAATGGGAACGGTCCGCCGCTGCTGCTGCCGCCGCGCGACTATGACACGGTGCACCGTTCCAAGGGCAACCTGACGGCCATCGAGCTGCGTCGCTGCCGGAATGCCTTGATAGTCGGCGGCGTGCCCAAGGGTCAGTTGGCGCCGGGCTCTGGCCTGCCGGGAGGAGCCGCCAATCCAGCGCCAGGAGGAGCAGCCGCTGGTGGCGTCGTCACGAATGCCAACAATGGCAAGCAGGTCTCGTCCAGGGGTTCATCCGGCATTGGTTCGGATCTGGCACCGAGTCCCGAGAGGCAGGAGCTCAACAGCTCCAGCGGTAAGTAAAAGAACGAGATAGCTAAGAGAGATCCATCTTTATAAATGTTTTAAATCCCTTCCAGATGACGAGCACTGGAGCAATGAGGCGGACAACTCGGTGATTGCGTTGAAGCCCTCACAGATCGCCATGCCCCATCACGCGCATGCCCAGCTGAAGCGCAAGAGCGCTGTCCAGCCGCCGGAGGACAGCTACCTAAGGGATCTGCCCGCCAAGCCGTATCAGCCGCGTCAGAGTGACCGGGAAATGGAGCGCGAAAGGGAGCGGGAGAGGGACCGAGACAGAGAGCGCGAGAGGGAGAGGGAACGCGAGCGGGAACGGGAACGGGAACGAGAACGAGAACGTGACCGGGAACGCACCAAAACCCCGGCTTCCATCTCAAACAAGTCGTGGAGCCGCGAGGATGAGATCAAGCCCATCATCATGCGTCCGGCCGACTACGATGCCAAGTTCAACCGGGTGCTGCAGCAGGAACAGCAGCAGCACTCCAGCTCCGGCAACCATCACCAGCAGCAGCAGCCTGCCAAGCTGCGGGACACGGACAAGTACAACGAGATCAATCGGCTGCTGAACAAGAAGCTCTCCCACGAGCGCGACCGGAAGCCGCACGACGACTTCGAGGACTCCGATCCGGGCAGGGAGTCGCCGCCACCGCTGCTGCACCATCCCATCCACCACCAGCCACTGCAGCCGGCCCCCGTCCTCATGATGCATCACCATCGCAAGGAGAACCTCACCGACAAGCAAAAGTTCATGGAGTACACCAGCAAGAAGCAGCAGCTCCTCAAGAGCTCCTACAGTGGCGGCGGCAACGAGGACGCGCAGCGCTATCGCCACCGCTATGTGGAGCCTCAGGACCATCTGCCCTTCGAGTCCTCGGCGGGTGTGCCCGTTTCCGGCTCCTCATCGGCCGCGGCGGCAGGTCACAACAAGTACGCGGCGGTGCACAGAGGTGCCGACCTGGGCCAAAGAACCACTGAGCGGCGGCACGACAGGATGCCGGAGCGGGAAAGAGAACGGGAACGCGACCGCGATCGTGAACGCGATCGTGATCGTGACCTCGTAGACCGGGACAGGCGGCGCGATCACGAGCGAGAGCGCGACAGGGATCACTCGCGCGATCGCAATCCGTACAGAGAGGCAGAGAGCCTGCCCTACATCCAGAGCATGGAGAAGATGATGAAGTCCACGGGCATGCGCTACGGCGAGAGCAGCACGGCCAAGTCCAGGGACCGGGGCGAGGGCGAACGGGAGAGGCTCAGAGATCGCGAGCGGGACCGAGAGCGGGAGCGGGAGCGAGAGCGAGATCGTGACCGGGACCGCGACCGTGACCGTGAGTTTGTGCCCCCGCCCTCGCAGAGCGCCCAGCGGGATCGCTTCCACGACGCCAAGGACAAGTTCCGAGCCATGGAGCAGCGGCCGGCGGTGGTGAGTCGCTATAATGTGGATATGGACGAGCGAGACACACCGCTGCGCGATCCCTATCGCTCCTCCTCCCGGCGACGACGCGGCTCCATGGAGCCGCCCAGCACCTACGAGCAGTGGAGCGAGGAGGATGAGGATCTTTCGGTGCCGGTGGTGGTGCCAGTGGCAGCCTCGGAGAAGTCCAAGCAGCGAGAGTCCAACCGCTCCCGACCCCGTTCCCGGGGCGATGCCTGGGAACCCGAACCGCCGCGGCACTTGGAGAGGAATCAGCGGGGAGACAGGGAGAGGGAGAGGGATAGAGATCGTGATCGCGACTACAACAGGGAGCACTCCCGCGATCCCTATCGCCACGAAAGGGATCGTGATCGCGAGCGTGGAGGACGCGCCCATTCCCGGGAGTATCTGCACAGCGTGGAGACACCAACGCCGCAGTCAAAGAACCCCTCGACGGCGGGCTCCAATCGCGGCCTGGATCGGTATCCCTCGCCCGCAGCCACACCCACAAGGCCCGGCGGCGAAGGCCCCCCATCTGGTGGCAACGGCAAACCCCTGACCAGCATGCCCAAGGGCTACAGGCACAGCTATGCGGAGCCGGTCTTTGCCAGATCCGGCGGACGAGTGGGTCTGGCGGCCGTGAATCCTTACTGATACGGGGAGGAAGGATTCAAGAATTCAAGGAGGATTCTTTATGTTAACAAACAAAAACCGTGCAACGAAATCCAAGCTAATCTCGTAGGGAGAGCCACCCAAACACGCAAAAGTCTATAGAACAAAGATTTTTTGGGGTCGCAGAAATCTCTAAAGAAGCCATGGAAGTGTTTTTAAAATTTAAATATTAAAATTTATATCACTTTTAATTTCTTATTTCTATTTAAAAACGAAAAACACCTTCACAGTCTTCCTGAATCAATGATCAATATTTACGGACTTTGAATAACCATTTTTCACAGAGGAAATCCTCGTAAACATTTAAAGCTGCCTTAAAAACAAAATATATATATATTTTTAAGTCCCCCCTTCCGAGAGATTTCTGCGACAACCAGGCTAAAATTCAAATATATATAACCATGTAAACAAATAGGCTAAGTTAAACCACAGTGGCAACTGCTTATGGTGGCTCTACATCGTAGGCCCTTTGCTATGTACCATGTATAATCCATATACTCACTTGCTATAGCAAAGCTTGCCCTGCTAAAAGGATATATACATTCATAAACCCATATATCCATCAGATCCAGCCCCGACCTGAGAGGGGCCCCGTTGGGGGATCCGAAAGCGGTCCGAAAAAAAGGCGCCAGCCCCTGTAATTATGTGCCTTCAGAGAGAGTGAAATCGTGTTTTTATTATATGCATAATACTGAATTAGCCTACGATTAAACATATGTATGTACTACTTATAGCCAACGAAGGAAAGGATCGAAACGGATTCTTTTCCAATATTTTTTTTGTTTTTTTTTTTTGCTACCATAAGTTGCGCGGTTGGTTGGTTTTTCACCTTTTTTGTCTTGCTAGGCAGCTCACATATATGTCGCGATATATCTGATACCTGCCAGCATCATAATATAGAGCAATATATATATATATATATACCATATAAACATATACATAGCTGATGTATCTATTGTTATCAATTTGATATTTGCATAAATAAAGCGCTAGTAAAAAAACAACAAATATATTGAAAATAATTGTTTTCGTTCTGCGGCTTTCTGTGGGTCTTGTGTCTCAAATCAAACTGTTGATTAATACATTCTACATATTGTTGTTGTTGTAATATCGTTGTTGTAGTTGTTGTAAGCAAAAACAAGGCTTCAATCTCGTCATTTTCAGTACAAATTTGTCAATTTCTGGATTTCATATACCAGGCGAACAGAAACAGCAGCAGAGCGACGATGTTTTTTAACTTACATGCCCAAAAGTATGCAATACATAACCAACCATATTAAAAATCCCCAAAAGTATGCTGCATTTATAAAATTTTTGCATGCTAAATTATTTTAAGTTGCCTTTTGCTGCTTTCTGTTCGCCTGGTGCTGAAATCCAGAAATTGAGAAATTTGTACTGAAAATGACGAGATTGAAGTCTTGTTTTTGCCTACAACAACAACAACAACTACAACAATTCTTTTACAGCAACAACAATATGTACAACAACAAAAAAACAACAAAATATATAAGTTTAACGGCCAATTTTTGAATTCGAATTTAAAATATAGACAATGTTAATCTAACGGCCAAATTTGAATTCGAGTTGAAAAATAACGACAATATTAATTTAACGGCCAAATTTGAAATCGAATTTTAAAAACGACAATATTAATTTAACGGTCAAATTTGAATTCGAATTTAAAGTACAAGGGGTGAACTTGTCGTTATTTTGAATTCGAATACAAATTTGGCTGTTAATTAATATATTTTATTGTTTCTTTTGTTGTTGTACAATTAGTTGTTGCTGTAAAAGAATTGTTGTAGTTGTTGTTGTTATTGTAGGCAAAAACAAGGTTTTAATCTCGTCATTCTCAGTACAAATTTGTCAATTTCTGGATTTCATATACCAGGCGAACAGAAACAGCAGCAGAGCGACGATGCTTTTTCAACTTACATGCCCAAAAGTATGCAATACATGACCAACTATATTTTAAAAAAAACCCCAAAAGTATGCACCATTTACGAGTTTTTGTATGCTGCATTATTTTAAGTTGCCTTCTGCTGCTTTCTGTTCGCCTGGTGCTGAAATCCAGAAATTGACGAATTTGTACTGAAAATGACCAGATTAAAGGTTGTTTTTGTCTACAACAACTACAACAACAACCATTTTACAGCAACAACAATTTGTACAACAACATAAGAAAGAATTAAATATATTATTTTAACGGTCAAATTTGGCTCTACGCTTAGTTTCATGTTCGAAACTTCGAGTTTCAGTTTGGCTGAAGCTTAGTCCGCTTTAGTTAAGTTTCAAACCAACAAAGCAGTGCAACTATTTCGAAAATCACGTCAAGCCACAGTTCCGAAACCTACAGCTAGGTGGTGCCTCTTCGCTGCCTTCAACAACTACATTAATAGAATAAAACTATTTTACAAAAATACTTCCCAGAAACTGTTAAACGTGTTATTTTCCCGACTCCAAGCTTCAGATGCCAATGCCCCATCGTGTTTTTATAAATATAGGATCAAAATAGGTTTTCTTTGTTGTTTTCTTTTACATTTTTATTGTTTAATTTAAAAACTTTTTGTTTGGTTTTTTTCACAATAGTTTTTGTTGTTTGTTTTTCCTTTTTTGTATTCTTTCAAAACAAAAATAGATTTAAAGAAGAAAAATATTTTATATAATATTTATTTTTTCTCTTTTTTGTTTGTTGCTCTCTCGCTCTCTCTCTCTCAAGTTTGTTTTTAATTTTAAGAAACAATCAAGTTCTCTCTTATTTAATTATACAAATTTAAAAAAAAAAATAGTAATTATATAATATAATAAAAATAATAATTATAACGGGGGAAAAATGCAAATAGTTTGTTTTACGTTTTCTTCTTGTTTTGTTTTGTTTTCTTTTGTTGTAGTAGCTGTGTTGTTGTTGTTGGGGTTTTGATTTCTATTACTATTCGTTCCGTTTTCTCTATGAGAAGCCATTGGGAAAAGGAGAAATATATATATATGATGTATATACATATATAGTAAATATATATGTTGTTTTATGCTCTTCTGGTTTCCGGTTCTGAATTAATAGGAAGGTGAAAAGTGGGGCTTGGGGGGTGTGTGTAATAGTTGCAAAAAACGGGGTGGTCGCTGCCGGGCTTTTGGCCAGCGACCGGAATTATATTTGTTGCTTCTTCTTCTTCTGCTTCATCATCATCGTTATCATCATCATCATTATCATCATTAGGGAACAACGGCAGAGGGCTGTTGTTGTTGTTGTTGTTGTTTTTGTTGTTGTTGCTGTTGGTGGTTATTATTATATCTTTCTTTCCTTTCTTTTCGGAGACTCGGCTCCCTCTCTTCTCTCTTTTTCTGGCTCCGCGTATTCATCGCGCTCTCTCTATCTATCTGGCCGTATATCTTTACATGTTCTCGAACTGATCGACGCGACGCTTTGTGTTGCCCTTGCGAATCTCGCGGAGCGTCTTGTACTTGTCCCTTCCCTGGCGCACATTCTCGCGATGAATCTTGTCGTTTGCCGTCTCTTTCGTCTCGTCGCGCGACTGCGCCAGATCCTGTTTCAGGGCCTGCACAAAGTTATACAAATTAAGTAAGATTATTAACCATTTTGCAGGGCATTATTACAAGTGGAAACCCACCTTGAGCTGATCATGCAAGCGCTCGTTGCGCTCGGCCAGCGTGCGTCTGTCCTCGATGGGGTCCTTGATATGCTCGTCGGTGTCCAGGTCGCGCGACACATCACCGCCGGCATCGCCGTTCGTCAGCTCCTCCTCGTTCTCGTTCTCATCCTCGGCCACGTGGTGGTGCTGCGGCGTTGTGGACGCGGCCAGCAGAGCGGCGGCCGCCTCGGCCTGAAGTAAAAATATATAAAAATACATTATTTAGATAATATAATCAACATTCGTTAATGAAATCATGAGTTTTAGTTTTAGGATCAAGTGCGAATGGAATGCAAGTGCGTCTTTATATAAGCAACATAGCATTCGATATCGTACCACACTGACCTGCTTGCGGCGGGCCTCCTCGACCTCGTCCTGCAGACGCTTCGTCTCCTCATCCTTGGCATTGACCTCGTCCTGGATGCGCTGCACCTCCATCTGCTTGGCCATGATCTCCTCCTCGAGCTTGGCCTTCTCGGTGGCCTCCAGATGCTTGGCCTCCTCGAGACGCAGCAGCATGCCCTGCAGCTCCTTCTGGTGCAGCTCCAGTTCATCCTTGGCGGCCTGCAGCTGCTTCAGCTGCTCCTCCAGGCGACGGATCATCTCCTGGGCCTCGAGCAAATCGCGCTGCGAGCGCTCCATCTCCTCCTGCATCTGCTTCAGCCGATCCTCGTACTCCTGCTGCTTCTTTTCGGCGCGTTCGCGAGCGGCCAGCGCCAGCTGCAGCTTCTCGCTAAAAAAGGACACGCAAGTTATTGAAAATTAGAGAAAAAATCAATCAAATAACAGCAACAAACAACTAACCGTTCCTGCTGTTTGGCATTCTTCTCCTCGCGCGCCTGCGCCTTCATCTGCTGCACGTCGATGGTGTCCGGCTTGCGGCGACGCATGTAGAGCTCGTGGTTGCCCATGCAGAGGGCCAGGATACGCTTGTTGATGCGAACGCGCGGCGCAAAGAACATAAAGTCCGGCGCCTTCTTGTCGATCGGCTTGATGATGAACTTCTTCTCCGAGAAGGAAATGTTACGGATCTCGGACCACGGGAAGCCAATCTTCGGCGTCAGCCGATCCTCCTGCTCGTAGATGTTAAGGCCGAGGGCGTCGACGCCCAACCACAGATCGGTGCCCTTCTTGTTGCGGATCTCAAAGTAGTTCACGCCATACATCTCCAGATCCTGGGCAATCTTCAGATACTCCATCATGGCGTCCTCGCGCAGCATGCTGCGGTGCTCCTGCCACCAGGTCATAATCGACTGCTCCCACTCCTCCTTGGACATCTTGTGCTGGTCAATGACGCGCTGCGGCAGCAGGCGATCGTTGGCCAGGAAGCCGGCTGTGTGTGTGGTCTTGTTATGGTCGCCGTGACGCGCTTGGACGGCATACGAGGCCAGCAGCACGGATGTCTCGGGCGGACAGTAGATCTCGTCGGTCAGTATGGCATTCTTCACCTGCAGATAGAACAGGCGCAGTGTAATGTCCTGGATCAGCTCCTCGGCCACGTCCTCCGGATAGAATTTGGCGCGGAAACGGAACTGCAATGGGTTCTCCTTCTTCACATCCTGATTCATCACCTAAAGAAGAGAGGAAAACATATTAATTATACATTATTTATAAACAAATATACACAATTTAATAAATAAATCTTTTTTGTCAAGTTAAAATTAAATTAAAAAACATTAGAAAATAAAAAAGAACTACGTCGAGCTCTTTAAATACGTTTTAAATAAATTTATATAGTAAATAAATTATAACAAGAAGGGAAGCTAACTTCGGGAGGTCGAAGTTTATATACCTTTGCAGGAAAATCGATCAAAACTCAGCCAAAAATGCATTAATTTTAATTCGAAAAGCTTTAAACAGTTAAGAAATCAACAGTACGAATTTAGGATTTACAAAATTAAATTTTTTGTGAATTTCTTACAATTTTGACGATGTAACCATTTATAAAACTTTAAAAAAATCTAGTAAAATTTATATTCGTTCAAACAAACAGGTCTAGATCGGCTCGGCTGTTGATGCTGATCAAGAATAGATATATTTATAGGCTCGTAAGCGACTCCTTCACTTGCAAAGGTATAAAAACAGTAATAATAACATAAAGAGTAAGCAAAATTGTGTCTAAAAGTGCCCTAAAAATTTTCCAAGTCTAAATTCTGGGAAACTGTTGATGAGTTTTTGTGGTCAAAGCGAAACAGACTGCATTGCTCATGAAAATAATAATTATAGGTAGAAAATAACATACAAAATGAAATAAAATTAGAATTTTTAAATAAAGTAAGCTTTGTATTTATATTTAGTGCATTTGGCCTCAGGTGTTACCCATGTCGAGAACGGCATTGATCCAGTCTGTTGTTGTTGTTGTTGTGCAGCATTAAATTATAGATAAATATTTCATAAATATTTATATTAATGAAAGTATTTTTATATACAACTGGCAACCATTAAACTTAAGCTACTCTTTGAGAGTTACAAGGATCATTTACTAGGAACTATGGAGCTAGGGTTGGTTTCTTGATCTAGCCGGGAGATTTGGACTTTAATGGGGGCTTGCGAGAGCAAGATGTATTCAGTTATAATCCCACCATATCATCGGCATCGTCATCGTCTTCGCTGGTCTCCGCCTGATGCAATCCATTATTGTCGGCGGCTGTCTTTTTGTCCACATACTTCTTCACGCGCTTCAAATATTTCATGGTCTTTAAGGCCGGCGATTCGGGCTATATTATATTATATAGCATATATATATATTGTTTATATATATGATGTATTAAGGAATTTAAAGCTAAGTTAAAATGATGAGAGTTTGAATAAGAACTAAATGTATAGAAGACGCTAGGTTCCTAAATGTAAAAAACTCTCTCTTTCAAGGTTAGTTTTAACTTACTCAAAATATTCTTAGGTCTTACTATATAAGAGTTCGATTCTCACCTTTTTGTACAGCTTGATCCATGTCAGATCGCCCTTTGAGTCGGTGTACTGGAGGCCAAAGAACCACACCTCACGCAGGCCGATCGTCTTCACCACTTGGTCAAACAATTGTTTGCCCGTCGTCGTCGACTGGATGGCGAACTCCAGTTCCGCGTCCATTGTCGTGACGCGCACATTTAGCTGCAAGAAAGTAATAGGAATTAGTTTAAAATACTATTAAATAGTAATTTGTAATTCAAATGGATTGAAATTGTTTAATAATCTCTTTGAAATGGTATAAAATATATAAAAACGGTATTCTGATAGAAGTCTGAAATCAGAAACTCTTCAATTCTAAAGCGTCGATTTCATTTTAAATCAATAGACAGCAAGTTTAATTTAAAACCAACTTCAATACTAACTTTAAATCTAACTTGAATATCCAAGAAATCAAATACAGTCTAAAAATGTCCACAAAATATCTTAAGTATGTTTCAAATAATATTTTTAAACCTCTTATTAGCTTGATAATTGCATTACTTTTCATCTCAGCATCCATTTTAACATTATTTAAAAAATTTCAAATAAAACTAAAGACATTTCTCTATATTCATAGCCCGGATATATCCCCAAAGTTCCCTGACTTGAAAGTAAAGCGAAATGAAAGGCATTTCTCAGCTGAACAAACACCTTTCGCATTTATCGATAGATACGACACTATATACAAATACGACTATATATATACGATGTCGGTGTGTGTGCCAAAAGGGGAACTTTGGTGGGGTTCGATGAGGGACCCCCGTTTGGGGGTCGTGTCGATGGATTAACGGGATTTGAGCCAACATGCGAGGAGGGCACGTGCCAGCAAAAAGAGCTCTCATTTCGCGCCCGGGGATTGGATTCGATGGCAGCAGCGAACAGCGAACAGCACACTTGGCAGCTTGCATAAGTCGGGCTTTTGACTCAAAACGCACGTTTTCTCCATAGGGGATAGAGGTGAAAGAGGGGCAAAGCGGGGGAGGGAGAAAAACTAGGTGGAAATCAGTTGGGAATAAAGAAGAGAGAGAATGGAAAGCGGGCCGCAGTGAAAAATCACGCTCGGAATACAGCAAAAAATCAATCAGGCATGATAGACAATGACAGCAAAGAGTCAAAGAAATGGAAATAAATAGAAGGCAAGACAGGGTTAAAGGGGCTAAAAACAAAGTAGGGGAGGGGATGAGAGCAGCACAGGGCCCCCAGGAATATTACCAATGTGTACTGTGGCTCTTTTTTTCCCTCTCACCTGTAGCTAGTATTTAATCTACAATGCATAGCGCACCTGAAATGCCACCCACTTGGGACACATGGACACCCTTAGAGAACTCATTACTGTCGCTTTTACTTGTTATAAAAAAAGAGTTCAAAACAGAAATGCAACCAGGGATTCACAACAAAAAGGTATATTAAGTCAAATATTTGATTCAAGTTTTGAATGTTAGCAATGCAAGAGTGTGTTCTAATATTAACACTCTGATTAAATAAGCTTTCTTGAATTTAAATATAAGAACATTTTGAAGTCCGGTCTAAGCCAGCTCAAATAGTAATTGTCTTCCTTTTAATACCCTTTTTAGGATATTGTAATATAAGTCATGAGCCTTCAACCAAGTATAGGAGTCGTTTCCGACCCTATAAACCATATATATTCAGCATTAACAGCCGAGTTGATCTGGCAATGTTTGGACGATAAAAAATTAGGGGTTACATCGTCAAAATGACCAAAAATTCGACAAAAATTTTACAATTTTAAATCTTAAATTCGTAATGCCGATGCTTAACCCCTAAAAAACTAGCACAAAACAGCTTTCCGAATTAAAATTCGGCTTTCCAAAGTTAACTTCCTCTCTTGTTTAGAATTAATTTTGAAGCCATAGCTAATTTCTATGCAAAATTCCGGAACCACTAACTTCTTCACCCAACTACAATTCCAACTTGTCAATGCATTAAAAACCAACTAAAATATAGACTTTTCCCAAAGTTATTGCTATCATTCCATTCAGTTTTGATTCAAGTTTCTTGATTTTATCGTTTTGTAGTTCACAGTTTCGGCGCATTGTTTGGATTTTGTCTTTTTTTTTTTGCTGCTGCTCTCTCGCTCACTGTTGGTGAATGCAAATCAAACGTGACACAATGCTAGGAAATTAAAAACGTTTTTCATTTCAATCCAATTAACGTTTTTGGGTTAATGCAACCACCGTGGCTGGCTCTCTGCTTCTCTGTCTCTTGTTTTTTCTATTTCTTTTGTTTTTCCCTCTCGGAAAAGGCAACACCAACAACAACTATGCACCAACGGAAGTTAAAGTCGACAAAAAACAGTTTAAGTGCATTTTTGATCTCCAAAAAATATTGGATTTTTTCTCATTTTCGCAGCGGAAGCCACAAAAATGCACAAAAAGACCACCAGAAAAAAAAAGATACAATATAAAGGAGAAAAACAAACGATTTTGCTGGAAAAAATGCGGCGTACCGTTTTCCGTTTGACACTGACTCCGCCGTAGCGCGGCAAGCGGACTCGGCTGTCGGCGGAGACGACAACCATTTTGGGCACCGAAAAAGGGTTTCGCAGTAATTTTTGAATTATTACGCTTTTCTATGCTAATCGCCGGCTGGGAAAATGACAAGTTTCGATTCACAAGGCCCGTGGAAATTCGGAAAAGCCCGTCTGCGATCCAAGTGAGCAACGAGCGCGCGCGTTCAATGCGATTCTGTTGTCCAGCGGCAACTGAGGAAAATGGAAAAGTCACGGCACGTTTTTAAGCCAAACACAAAAATAAAAGACTGCCGAGGAAAGCTGAAAAAGAAATGAGAAGCAAAGGTAAGGTATATGGAGGGAAACTCGGTGGAAAACAAAACACTGCCAGAGCTTGGGGGTAGAAGAACGAAGGAGGAAAGCAAAGGAAAGGAAGCGCCGACTAAGGGAAACGCGGCAGAAGTGAACTTAATTTTCTGTCCCAAGGGGCAGTCGGGGGCCTCGCACCCATTTGTCCGAGTCATTCGTTGTCAAGTTAATATAAATTGCATGTTGATTGTGCATCTAAAAATAGTCAACCATTTTAGAAAGAAAAAAACTGACACTTTGACAGGCTGGCTGACTGACTGACCATAGAGGTCAAAACTAGGTCTACTGCACAGACAGACAGACACCGAGTGTGGGTCAAAGTTAGTGGAACAATAAGAAGAAATTCAACGGGGTTTTATTAGTTTAATCTCTGGTTAAGTATTTTAGGTCTCTGGTTAATATATATCCTGTAAGACTATTCAATCTTTGAATAAAAATAAATCTAAATCGGTTTAGTTTCTAACTAATATAAAAGCAAATCTTAAAAAATAGCAACATTACTTGGAAGTTTTTAAGGAAACAAATAAGGTCTTAGTTCAAATTCAAAATAATATAAACAAGAACGAAAGCCCTTGTAGTTTGACATGGAAAATCATCAAAATTAAGCCAAAAATGCATTTATTTGCATTCGGAAGTTTTGTTTACTAGTTTTTATTAGGTTAACAAATCTTTATACTGAATTTTAAGTTATAAAAATTCCAATTTTTTGTGAATTTTGACAATATTTAAATCTTAAATCGGCTTTTAAATCATTTTATTCTCAGGCTAAATTATGTATTGAGTCCTCCATTGAGCCCTTATGATTTTGTAATTTACAATTTAATAATAATAGAATAGAAAACGTGCTTAAATTTATAGTTTGGTTGACTACTTAAACTTTAAAATAAAATTCCAAATAAGAATACAAGTTCTACTTTTTATAAATAAATATAAATAAATTATTTCCCATATAGCAATTGCTGGAGAAATACACAAAACTAATAATTGCTTTTGGTAAATATAACAAGTTATTAATTTGCAACACCGTGTGAAAATTAACAGCTAAACGTTATTGCAATTGAAACAATATAATAATAAATATGCATAAAATATAATGTATTTATTTCTGAAACTATATTACATTTTGTTGACTGTGAATATGGCAAAAGAGAGCTTGAGAGAGCGACAGACCCAGCCCCAAGGTGGGCAGCAAACAAATCAGCGTCAATCATACGACCCGTTGGCTGTCAGTTCTATTTTATTGAGGCTCCGAAGCGACCGAACCTCCAACAGCAATTAACCTCTCCCCAACTGAACAAACACATATATACTATATATATATATAGGTACATATTGAGGAAAACTATAAGGCGAAAAAAGGGAAAGTTATGGAGAAATCATTCAAGCACGATTTGCATTGACTTAAAGGTGGTCTTTGGATGGAAATTTAGCAAAAAGGAAAACTATGGCAACTAAACTGTCTAGAGAACCAAGTTTTATAAATATAATCAAAATTAATCAAGTATTCTTTATTCCAACCGAAATCAAATCATACAAATTCCACATCACGTGTCTATAATGATGAACCTATAACAATCCATCCATCAAGTGATCGAGTGATAAGAGACCGAGAAAGTCTTGATGTCTCGACTGATACGAGCCAGTGATTTCTTCCCCCAAAATTACTACAAAGGCAAAGAAGAGTGAGGGAAAGGAAGCCATATCAATGACGTCGAGCCCTCTTCTAAATCTCATTTTCCTGCCAAACAAAATTAAATATATGATGAAATTTTTTGGGCAAATGGCCAAAGATTGCAGGCAGAGACCTAACAGATCAAATAATAACAAAAACGACGTCAATAATAGAGCAACAATGACGTCTTTGGGCCAAAAGGAAACTGGCTTCCTGCAATTGACGACAATTGCTAGTTCTCGTTGGAGTGTTCTTGATAAGGACTTCTGAACATTTCTAAACATTTCAGACAATTTCTGACAACTGATAGCTGACAACAGCTTCGAGCTAATAACTAATCTTCAATAATTTACCAACGTTTCTTGTCGCAGTTTGATAGAGCTTCTGGCAATTGATTCCACAATTTATGGCTGCCATTTTTGTGGAATATTTTGGAATATTTTAATAAATTTCACAAATCTGCTAAATATTTAAAATCTATGTAAGCACTTACCGCTTTTGGAGACATCTTGCTGCTGCTTGTCTTTTCTTATTTCGGTGGAAACGAATTGCTAACTTCCGGGCGGTTTTCTCGTATTAACTGTTCGTTGTTATTGTTGTGCTGCAATCTGTAAATATAAAACAGATAGTATTTGTTATAATAAATATATAATTAGCACATTCTAGCTTCACCAACGCCTCACCAACGCTTCACCAACATCCAATGAACTGACAAAACCAACCGAGTTGGGAAAGATATTTAAATGAAAAAGGGCAAGAGAGCGTTACTCAGTTTAAAAGTCAAGATAAATCTATGATTAATAAAGGAAACGGTAGTTTCGATGAATCAGTCAGTTACGTAGCAAGTTTATCTGCTTGGCTGTCAAGTGTTGCGTCAAATGTGTCACCGAAATGTCAACAATGTCGGTATGAATGTATGTTTGCGGCTCCTTTCAAGGTCAATAGTAGTCGCCTTTAAAAATTAATAAAGCAACACTGCATATTGATTATTTACCAATTTATTGACGCAAACTTGTCGCGTTATTTTATAGTTGCAAATGGAGAGCTCACGATATGAATGAATAATGAACCCCATCTTTTTGGCACTCGCTGTATAATTCCCCCACAAATTGCATATATACACATGATATAATATCACATCTAGCACATGTGGTTATATCTGGTATAGATCTTTATTAGTACTTATGATTTCACCTGGCACTGTGACAACAAAAGTGCAGCCAGCACACACACAAGGTCTTTGGTTTTCGGTTGCTAAACTGATACATTTGTATAAGGTTTCTCTTCCTGATAATCGCAGTAAAGTCTGCGATTAAAGCCTGAACTTTGCCTATTCCATATGGCAATGGCAACAAGTTAAATTCACGGAAACTGAGGCAACAGAAAACTACAGACCGTAAATGATCTCTTACTTTGCAAATATGTTTATATTTCATAATTTACTTTTCGTTGCGGAAAACTAGGCACTAAAAGTCCGAGTCCAAAAATCTGGCTTTTATAATTTGGCTTTCAACAAAGTGTTTGCTCGCTTGTTTGTCTGTTTGTTTGTTTGTTTGTTTGCCTCCCCATTTGGTGTGTGCACTTGATATTTACATTAACAAATGGCGTAAAGATTCTATTTTCAAAGGTTGGAGGAAGGCTGCCGGCCTGCTACCAAATATGTGTATGAATATCCAATTAAATTTGACACAATTGACATATGAACTTGCTTCCAGCGGGAGGCAGAGGGCAGGGAGCGGAGAGCTGAGAGCAGAGAGGGCAACGGTTCACGGGACAAGTTATGACGTCAATGGATTCGCAAATAGTTTCAGTTTTGGTCAAGGTTTTGCTTTTTGTTTTGACTTTGGGCCGAGTATCTTTCTCGCTGTGTTTCTTTCAAGTCTTTGACGATTTCGATTTCCAAGGAAATGCAAAATAGATATTCAAAAGATATTTGCCTCAGACATACCCTAAGTCGGGGTTGTACTATATAATATATTGACAAATATAGTGCTATTAATATTATATGAAAAATATTGATTTATTAATTAGAAAATTAGATATTAGAAAATATCAAAAATATCGATAACATATTTATTTATTTTATTTTTATTTTTAATGTAGTATGCAGATTTGTTACTGGAATTAAAACGAACACAGAAAAGCTTTTCGACTTGAAATTAAATCATTTTCGGCTTAGTTATGAACAATTTTAAAGTCCCAAATTTGGGCTCCCTGAATTTAGCTTACTTTCTAGTTCTGTTTGAAATAAATAAAGCAATCCTTGAATCAGAAATGATTCCTAATCTCTTGGGTACCATAAAACTTTGGAATTCCTTGAATGCATACTGGAATTCAAGTCAAAGTATAGCTTCATACGAACAGGCACCTGGGTTTAATGAGAAGTATACAAAACAAAAAACTATAGTGTATATTGATTTCCAAGAACAAATAGTTTACATTTTCCAATTAATTTCTATAAGCAGCTGAGGATAAACTTCAGTCAATGCCCGGGTTTGGTTTCCTTTCTGGGTGTTTGCTTAAAAACATATATATTTATATATAGATGGGTTTTGCACACAAATTATAATGACATCATGCCATATTTATTATCGCCACGGCGTGAACTTGAAGAGGGCTCCCTCTAAAAACAGCACAAATGAGAAATATAACCGAAATGAAATGGAATGAGCTCATGCTGCTGCTTCTGTTGGTTTCGTCGTCGCGAAGGGGTTTTCGGTTTGGTTTGGTTCGGTTTGGGTCTTCGGATTTCTGTACTCTGGCTGCTAATCAACGGCTGCACACATTCCTCCGGCCTGATATCCGATTCGGAGCGAAACGTGTCGCGAAAATTGAACGTGGTCGCTCGGTTCGGTCGCTCTTCTCCGTGATTAAGTGCATCCTGCCGCCTCTTTTTCTTTGCTTTTTTGCTGATTTTGTGCTGCCTTTATGAATGAATGAATAGAGAGAGAGCAATGCGTCACTTCCTTTGCTGCTGATTCAAACTTAATTGCGATTTTATTTTATTTAATTTAGATTTTTTTATACATACTACTACTACAGCTTTGATCGCTTGCCGCGCTCTGCGCCGGAAATGATTTGGCGGATATATACAGAAAAGCATTTAAAACTTTAATTCCCAAGTCAGCACTTGCTGGGAGAGGTCGATGTTCAGCAGGAATTAGTGGAAATGAATGAGAATTACATGGATTTTTATTTGTAGTTGAGCTTACATTGGGTTTTCTATACATCTTTTTTTTTAGTCATTGAACTGTAACGCATTACTATAATTATTATCTAATGCTTTTCCCAATAAATGCAAAACGTTTTACCCAACATTCGGTTTCAGTTTCGCCGTTTTGAAGACACCACCTCAGCTGGGATCTCCCCCGCTTTGTTTTGTTTATGTTTAATATCCATTTAACTACATTAATGAGTTCAACTTGAGCGATGGAAAAATCGAGGCAAAGGAGAAGCAACAAAACACTCACGTTTATTGTTTGGCCACCGGAACAAACCACACGAAAAATGGATGAAAACAAAAAGAAAAGGAAGAGAAAAAACCAAAACACTTAATGAGAGAGAAAAACTGTTATTGCGTATGCGCAACGCATTTTAAAATCTATCAAATTAAGCGAAGAAAAAGACAGACCCCTGCCCACACCTCCCCCAAGTAATCATCGCTTTTACTTTTCTTTGAGTTTCTTTCAAAAGCCACATCATAATAATTATATTAATAATAATGAGCACCGTCGGCCGGTCACTTTTAATTTCAACAATTATTTGTCTTTTTGTTTTTCGGTTTTCTTCTTTTCGTTTTCATGGCGCGTTGATTTTTCCTCCCCGAAAAAATTAAAATGCGCAACCGATGGCAATCAAGCGTTTGACCGAGGCAAACTGACCAAATAAACTATATAGTATATATATGTTTTGGCTAGATATATCCACGGATACATATATAGCATCATTTTTATGAATGAACATCGGCAGCGGCGGCAAAACAAAGCGAAGAAGAAGAAAAGAAAACCGACCAAGAAAGTAGCAGGGAAAATCTTAATTACATTAGAATTTAGTTCCCTAAACAGCTGTTCATTAAGTGTTGAGACAAGAACAACAGCAATTCATCAAGTGTCCGCCAGTTCTATCCTCGAAAATATAAATATTTGAAAGGAAACTGTATCGACTAGAAAATACCTCAGAGTTCTTTTACAAAGTTTACTCTTTGTATTATTCAAAGACATAAATCGAACTAGTTATTAGTTCTCTCAGAAATTGTACTATTTATTATAAAGAAGATATTTAAAATCAAACTTCTAACTAATAATATTGATATTAATACATATACCAAGATTAAAAGATATTAAAATTACTAACCAGTAATAAATCAGTCTAGGAAAAGGGAAAAAACCCTCAACAAATCACCAAAACTAATGGTAATTCAGAAAAATCACCTCATAAAATATCTAAGATCAAAGTTTATAGTTTATAGAGCCCCTTTCCCTCCGACTAAATAAATACAACCTCAGAGTAACTCATCAGCTTGACGTCAATTTTTCATCCTCAAAGAAGAAGAAAGAATAAATAAAAGGTACAACAAAAATGAGAAAGAGCACAAAATACATATGGGCAATTCCATAGTCGCGCACGGGACATTCGTACGCCTTCAAAGTAAAAAAACGTTAAGAAGGAAACGATTTTTTTTTCGGATGAAAGTCTTAACATATAGCACTTTATTAGTTCTTTAATTGGTGCAAAGATTGATTTTGGGTGATTTTTAATTTTTGAGATATTTGCAAAAATCAAGTGATTCGCACGGGACAAAAAACGGAAGTGACTTTTGAGGTCCACCTATTCAAATGCCAATTTCTGCGAATCAAGAGGCAATATTTTAATGCAACTAATTTTAAACTGTTGTACACAGATGACTCTTAAAAATGGTTATGAGTTTTTCCCGAAATGACTTGCACTTATTTTTTAATTTAATTTAATGTAGATTCGCACGGGACATCGCGCACGGGACATTTTTTATCAGCATACTTTGCACGTTGTTTTTTACTATTAAACTAAATTAGAAGAGCATATATCCGTTTTATTTTGACTATTTGCACTCTTCTAGTGATATTAGAAAACAGAAGTCAAAGCATAAAGCTTCGTTTTAGAAATTATCTTAAAAAGAAAACAGGTCTATTTTTATGATGTTTTTCATCAAAATAATGAAAAATCGCGTTTTCGCGAATATGCTTTCAAATATTTTGAAATTTGTTTTAGAATATGGTACAGCCTTTCAAATTGAATCAATTGGACCATTTCCCAATGTTACTAAATTGAAAAAAACTATTTTAGAGAAGTTTTAGTTTTTTGGCCGCGGTGGACCTTTCTGTGGAATTGCCCATATGGAAAAAATAACAAATGTGACGATTTAATGAAGCAAATTAGGCTTAAATGTTCTAGATAGCTGAAAAGCAAACAAAATCGCGCACGTAAAGAAAATATATGACAGCGGCAGAAAAAAAAAAATGAAAAGAAACAAAACCAAAAAGAAAAACACAATGAATAAAAGGCACACACATGTCAGAGACAGCAAAGAATGGGAATTAAAAGGGGGCGGAGGGAGACACCTCACGAATGAGAAATGAAAACATCAGCTATGCCGCAATTAGCACAGCACGCAAATACATTAGGCATTCCCTTCCGTTTTTCTCCCAATTTGTCCCACTGTGCCCGCATGGAGTTCGTGTCTGTTCTGTAAAATGCCAACTCACAAGAACAATTAGTTCTTTTGTCGAGCATTTCCCTGTGCTATCATTTTTATTGGGATTTAGTAATGATCAGTGGGGAGTGGGATTAAGTGCTTCTTGGCGCGTTAGCCAACACTTAAAGTTATGGAAAGTTGTGAGGAACTTTGCTAGAATTATATCACGTTTATTAAGAAATTAAAGGAATCGAATTAAATAATTATAAGAACGGTGAAGAAATGTATGCTTCTTGGAGGGTTATCCAGCACTGAAACTGTATTTTATTGACGGAATTCCAACAGTAATTTGTATAAAATATTTTTAAAGTTTTCAGAGCTGTATTATATATTTTTTAGTGGTTAGTGGTAAGAAATTTAAGACACAGTGTGCTTCTTAGCGGGTTACCCAACACTGTTTCCTGTTTTAGTTAAAATACGCACTCTGAAAGGTAATTCCACCAACACACCGAGGAGTTTAAAGTTTTAATAGTCTGATGAGTTTCGTTTTTTTTCTGTTTGCTTCCTCGATGAGGCCGAAGGCCCGTTATGCAATCATTTCGGCTTTCCCCCTCATTCCCACACACACACACACAGACACACGCCCGCCCTCCCCCATCGATAGATTGCCGTTAATTGTTTTTGTCAATTGTCAACGTACCGTCGCATGCAAAATACACGCACACACAAAATAAAAAATACAACACACACACACACCCTACGGACGAACAGATACATTGTCTGTTATTTGCCATTTGTTGGTTTATCTAACTGACAAATTTGACTGATTTTCGGGACGAGAGAGAGGAAGGGGAGCGACTGGTGACTGGGGATTAACTTGTCAATCAATGGAAAGTTTTTTAGTGGAGCTCTCGGAAAAGCTAATTTTTAACCTAGTGATGTGTGAGTATGTGTGTGTGTGCGGAGAGAGGGGTTACCCTGAATTTTTCATTGTTATATGGAATCGATAATCTTAATTGGGTCAAATTACATAACTGGCATGGCGGTGCTTATCAGCACTGACCGACGGAATGATACCAATTATAAATGGGGCCGGACATTGAGCACGGTCAGATACGTTCCACAGTATGGCATTGGTTTTTTGTTACTCTTTTTTTGTTTTTTTTTTCTCAAACAATGAAGCTACAAATTATAATTGCAATGGGGTTTTTTACAACACGAAAAAAAAAACCCCAAAGATGGTAATAAGCCCTATAGGGTTAAGGGGAGTTGCGTGTACTTAAAATTCCCAAGTACAAAGAACAAGTTGGCAAAACACACATTAATAAAATTTAAACATAATTTTTAATGTATTAAAGGTAAAAAAAAGCAAGTCAAGAAAATAACGAACCAACATTCCATATTTCGAATAACTTTATTTCATTTCAACTCCAACTACAGCTACAGTGGTACGTGAGTTGTTTCGGATCGAAGAAATATTGGTCAACAGGCCATCAAATTCAAAGTGCACGAATTGTGGTTTAGTTTGGCCCCAACAACAGTCAGCACGTAGAAGAAAATTGGTTAAAATGGTAATAAAATCAAGTTAATGTTGTCACCACTGCCACTTCCGCTCGCCGCCGTGACAACAACAACAACAATACCGACAGTAAATAACGTTTACAATGAAATCATGTGCATATCTTATCTAACTTTATATACACACAAAAACTCAGGGCAATGCCAATTGGCCTAAAAATATTTTATATGCCTCACCGAACAACAAAAAAAAAAAAAAAACCGACTAGACAACAAAAACGCGTAGGGAAACACAAAACACAACACAGAAGGGGGAAAAAACAACTAGAAATTGGCAAAAAGGAACAAGTCCCTGATAAAACTATGGTGTATAGGGATATCTATCTTGTCATTAACACTGCAAGAAAAAAATTACTTCAGTGAGGATATGGCAAAAATGTGCCAACTTATGTTACAGTTTATTGGGTTTAATGACAGAAGCAACTTGAGTTTAAAACACTTTTACAACACTTGCAAAGCCCTGAAACTTCATAAAAACAGTTTGATCTTATAAAACAAAATATATACATAGGTTTTCTTATACTTTTTATAAATTTAAAATCATACAAAATTTAAGATTTATCACAGTTAATTGAAAACCAAGACATTTGAATGCTTTAAATATTGTTTACCAACACTGATATGCGGAACATTAAATGTGTCATTAAACCTATGACAAAATAAATATTTACATTTGCATAAAAGAAAACTAAACCCAACAGCAAATATGTACGTCCTAAATATACTTGTGAGCTTCGTAACAATGTTAAAAAAATACAAAATAATTATCCGATAAGAAAACCCATAACACTAAGCATTACACAAGCTTCAATTGGCATATTATTCACCGCTAAATTCCAAAACTACCAGTCAGAGAGCCAACAATCCCCCAATAATAAATAAAATGAAAACCAGTTACCCGGCAACAACACAATGCTCAGAGATTAGCTATAGCGAATATTCTTCACTGGGGGTACGTATGTACGTACGGGTACGTACACAGGTACAACATGACGTGTGTGTGTACCCGAAACTGAGTACAGTCACCACTCGAGTATGTAAACACAGCACGTTACTCATCCGCCCCGTTGGCTGTATTCATACATTTATTGGGCCAAAACTGCGCCCACTTGTTGCCTGCCCTGGGCCCATTTACATTTACGACTGTTTGCCGTGGCTAATGCTTTCGTTTTCAGTTCGACGACGACAATTATTCCAAAAGACAAAAGCGAACGCCAATTGTCAAATAAATGGATGAGCGGGGTCTTTTTACTTATTTTTTTTTTTATCGTTTTGCTAAACCCGGAGCGAGTGTGTGTGTGTGCGAGAGAGTGGTTATGAAACGCAGACAATTTGCATGCACTGTGCGCCGTGATGCAACACACTAATAGCTAATAGAGAGCTCGCTCCTCCATCTGGCACTATTTATTTTTATGTCCATCGTGCGCATATTATTTGCAACTTATTTATGACTGACGGCTCGTCTTGTTAGCTAATTTCATTTTTATTTGAGTTCATTTCAACTTGGCTCGGCCCGACGCTCGTGCAAATATTGTGAACAATAGCACTGGAGGTGGAGAGATACGAGAGATAGAGATATATGTAGGGGGACTCTGGCTGCTAAGGCTGAAAGAGTAAATAATATGCGTGACATTGGGTTTTGAGGTTATGCATACGTTAATGTGCTGCAGCACAACTTCAATTGTGTTGTGTTTGTTGTGTTGTCTCTATTAGTTTTGCCGACAATATGAGCAGGTCCCCAATTGGGGGGGAATAAAGAAATAAACGCCATAAAAAAGCGGAATACGGAATACCTGTTATGATAACACTGCATTGAATTTATAATCTCCAATTAAATAATTCATTTAACCTGGATTAGTTCAAGTGACTCAGTCAGTTGTTCCAAATCTGTTTTTGCGATAGCAAAAAAAATCCCTCGTTATGTAGACACTAAATTTATGATGTTTTCGGTTAACTAATATACTTGTATATATGCAAATGACTCACTGTTATTAGAGAGAGTAAAGTCTGAATATATTTTAAAGTCTGAATCAATAAAATTCCCTCCAAAAATCAAGCATTTTTTACATTCTGAAATGATATAAATTATTGAAGCAATTACCCCAATTGTCAAATATTTTTCTATATATTTTCTTGATTGATTTATAGGCAGATAAGCACACGAGAAGGAGAAAACCCCACAAAAGCCATTAACAAATAAGCGTTAATGAAAATGTGCACACACACACACACACGGGGACACATCCAAGCAATCGCCGAACTCAGCATCATCACACGCAAAAAAAAAATAGCTACACAAATGCACAACTCACACACAGCTGCCATTAAAACAACATTAAAAAGTAAAACAAACAGCCATGGCAACTAATTTTTTTCTCTTTTTTTTTAACTTTTTGTTTTCCAAGTCGCCGCTGGAGATGATTACATTTCGATAAAACAGCGGGGAAGCAAAGGGGACGAGGAGGGGAGCGGTGAGAGAGACTGAGATAGCTCAATGACAAGGTAAACACACACACTCAATACTCAGGTGACAATGCACAGGTAAGCTGTTGGCAGTGTTGTAAAAGCTTAGCAACAGCGGAAGTGTTGATTAATTGCCGCACATCCGTTGTTGGATAATCGCTTCGGATAATGGAGAATATTTTTCAAGAACTTTGGGCTCTTAAGGAGTTGGAAATATAAAAATATATTTATAGTCCAGACTCCCTAGTTATTAAGTACCGTTTTTATTTTATGTTTAAATTAAAAGACTTTGTCAAAAATAACCAACGAAGAATTAAATAAATTAAATTAAAATACATACTAGAAATGAAATAATTACACCGAATAAAAATAAATAAATAAAAGCATTGAGTATATTGAATTATATCTAAAAAAAAAATAAATAAATACACTTGACAAATCTATGGCCTCCATAAATATTCTAAAAAATAGGTCAATCTTTCACATCATTCATATACTACATACGTCTGTTTAGTTTCACCTTCAATTATTATTAAACATCATTTCACAGCATTGGCATGCCAAAATAATGTAGCTAATATTTTATTCATTTAATAATATATTAGCAGCTTCACCTTTATATATTGCCCCTAAAAGGTTTTACGTTTTCTTGGTAAAATCTCGACACCATCTCCTGACACCTGAGTCATAGGGAAACAACACAAACATATATTTAAATTGAATTTGACGCAGTCGTCCCACAACCGCATTACTGCCTTGGTAGTTAAAAAAAAAAGCAAAAGCAAAACAAATGGCAAGGCAAAAACAAATCAGAGAGCAAAGCAAACATCAATTGCACAATTAGTCATTTCTTCAATTAATAATTGACTATTTTTAAATGTGCGCCAGTCGTCGTCAATGATAATAATGTGACGGCGATGATGAGCCTCGGCAATGAGAGCTCGATGATGATGATAATGATGATGATGAGTTCGCTCTGGTCTTGAACAATTTCAAATAAGGCAACAGCAAACACATAAAGTTATTATCTTCGATAACACAAGCACACGGGGGAAAATATAACATAAGCTAACATAACTTTGAAGTTCACTTCCTTACGGAAATATTTGGTTTATTGCATAAACTTTAAAGCAATAAAATGTACATGAAAACGACTGAGTGAAGATCAGACTAGTTTTAATTATTTTTATTATTATTTTATTTATAATGCGGGTTTCTTAGCTTTATAAAAACAGCTTTTCGAATTGAAATTAATGCATTTTTGGCTAAGTTATGATCGATTTTCCAGATCCAAAGACAAACTGTTACTAAAGTCACTAAAAAGCTGTAGATATTTTTTTTCTGTGCACTCTCATGGGAGATTTATCATGGTTTTTTCAACATTTTGTACACCTTGAACTTTGACGCTGTGGCTGCCTGTCTCGGTGTCGCTGTAGACGTCGTCGTTTAACTTCAAGCTTAAGTGCAATGTGTCTGGCGATCTTTCAGTTAAGCGCCCCTTTAGCCCCCCCGCCACGCCCCTTCCTCGCTCACCTTCGCAATACGTGGAAACGTGCTCATATACACACTCTCAAACACTCACTGGGGATTCGTGTAATTGAAGTATTCAAAAAACAAAAATAATAATAAAAGCGAAAAAGCTAAAAGAGAGAGAGAGAAAGACAAAAGACGACGAAGAAGAAGAGTCAGAGCAAAAGGTAGAAAAAAAAGTAGATGCTGCCTAAGCTTGTCTTACGGATTTTGGTGTGTGTATATGTAGTGTGTGTGTGTGAATGCTCAAAAGCTTTCGTCTGCATTTTGTGAACAGCAAAAAGAACAAAGTGAAAACAAGCGAAAATTTGGTTCAGAAGCGGTGCCTACCCTGGAGATTGTATCGACGATCTTTAGAATAGAGATCGAGAGTCTGCAAATTTGACATTTTTTAGATTTTTCATAAATTTAGGATGCTCTAAATTAAAGAAACTATATTAATTAATATTTTCTCAATTTAGGGTTGCCATCTTTGGAAAATGAGCATCTAGCAGCGAATAAATTCAATAAATAAAAGTACAAATAAAAAACTTCCAATCATGTATAAAAAATTATTATTTTAATGTGAGTTTATACATTTTAAAAATATATTTCAAAATAAATTCTATAGTTGCATTAAATTGTCATACAACACAGTTCTTGCCTAAAATGAAAACACAACACAAAAATCAACGAAATAAATTACTCAAAACCTCACACCCAAAAAAAATATATATATTTTTAAAGGGTAAATCAACCTGTTATTTCTTTTCGTTAATTTCATACCCCCGAACTTTTTGACATTTTCAGCATGGAATTTTGTGCTAATGACATCAATAATATACAATAGCCAACTACAAACGGGAATTGGTGACATTGGCGGCAAGGGGATTTTTATGTAAATGAGTTGAAGTTTTTCAAAATCAATGAAGCGTCATCAAATTGTTTTTAGAACTCTTCTCTCAACTGAGAGAGGAGAGCTATTAACTGACCTTCACAGGTTGAGTGGAAAGAGAAGTCGTCTGCCAGTTAGTTTTTTTTTTACCTGGGTGCGGCTACAAAATTAACAACTTTTGGAGGCTGAGAAGCACAACAAAAGAAAGCTGCGGAATTTTAGCAATGCGGCCAATGATCTCGCCCAGCCTCTCCCTCCCTCCCACCGCCCACTACGAAGCCACTTTCCTCTTGGCTCAAAATATACCGTGATCACTCAACAGGTGGCCTTTGCATTTCAGGTGTTTTTTTTTTTTTGCTTTATAGCCACTAAACGAGTTTGTAACTCTTTGAGTCAAGCATTTCCATGGTAATTTGTCATTGTAAATAGTTGTATCCAATTAATCCCAAGCTTGTTGTAAATTTTAAATTTATTCAAACTTGAACTTGCTTTTGAATGGTGTCTTTATAACTTGTAGTTTTATCAAATTTTTACAGCAACTAATTTGTTATTTAATTTTATTAATCATATAACGAATCATTTCTATATCTTATTTTTTTCAAAGCACGCGGTCAGCTCCAGGGAAAAATGCCCCAAGTTTATATAGATAAAAGTAAGCTTATGCACCTGACAAAACATTTCAATTATTTACACAGACAGACAGACACACACACACACACACAACCTCCGAAGGCAATTGCAGAAAGAAAGAGAAAAATTGCTAAATGAAATGATGAAAATGTACGTTAATATGCACTACTCTGCTATTATTTGAGAAATTAAACAGCGAATTTAAATGCATTGAGACACGCGCGCAGCCGCAGCGCAGTGGCAGAGAGCAACTTGGCGATCGCATGCCGTGCCCTCCCCTTTCCAGCCCACATTTAAGCACCATAAAATAAAAAAAAAAACTCGAGGCATCATAATTAAGATTTTTATAGCCTCATTTTAAGCCCTGTCTGATATACAGCAACAAAATGAGCCAAGAAAATGTTGAGCATTATTTTTCTTCGGGTATTTGACTTAGAAATTCCTTGGATTCAACTTGAAACGTTGGACTTTAGTTTAGTTCACAAAAAGTTGGAACATAATGGACCTAATTTAACCAAGGTTAAGTTAATTAAGTATAATAATTTTTAATATTTAGTTATAAAGAAAATATACAATTTATTAGATTTTAAAAAGTATATAACTTGTTAAGTTTAGATCGATTAAACTCAGAAAATCATCGAAAACATCGTTTATTTTACAATTTTACCTACAATTATATGTTTACAATTTTTAAATTTCCGAAAAGGTAAGCAAATAATTTAGCTTGCATATTTTACAAGTTGAAATCTTTGAATTTGAAAAAAAGGAAAACCCGTACCTATCATAATCGATTCCCCCAAACCACCAATCGATTTGGACATATCCGACATGACCACTTCTGGTTTAAAACAAAAACTTATGCAAGAGGAAGTGTGTGGTCCCCCGTTCGACTTCCAGTGGCAACTAATTTGGCATGGATTGCGTTTCACGACAGTCCAGTAGTGTCCAGTCCAAGTCCATATAAAGCCGGCTGGCTGGATCTCTTTTTCCTGCCGATTTTTACATTTTTAATCGCCATCACAGCAAATAGCGGTATATACAGTAGACACTGCATTTTCCAGTTAGTTTCAGTTTTGGTCATGGTTTTGGCCATTTCCACTGTGTCTCGTCCACCTGTCTTTTAACTTGTTTTATGACGAGGGCGCTGCCAACGGTGAGGAGGCAAACTGTGTGTGGCACTTGGATGCCACTGACATCACAGTGATTATTCCCACGAGACGATTTGCCAAAAGTACATTTAACGAAGGGAAAGTATAACGTAACTTTAGTAAATTAAATTTCATAAAAAATCTAGGTAGCACTTTTTATTTATGTAATTTCAGTGTCAACATTTGCGCGGTTATTTACTCGCGTAGCGTCGAATCGAAACTTGGGAATTCAAAGTGCACACTTTTTTTTTAATCTTGGAAAGCAAGAACGAAGACTTTTTTCCCTCTCTTATATTCCGTATTGGAAGTTTTTTAAGTTTAACTTCTATTACTTCGGTTTTTTTGTTTTATTTTTCGATTTGCCTTTTGCGAGGCTTCACTGTACTTGCGCTGGTCAGAGATTTTGCTGCTTCTCTGGCGTTTTGTTGCTGCTTTTTAGAAAGTATGTCAATTTAGAAAAGCCGTTGACTGTCGTCCACCTCTGTCCACTCACACACACATTCGCAGCACTAACACTCACGCGTCACTGCTGGGCACACACACTCGCACACCTGCAGTCAGGTGCGCTTAAGTTAAGTAGAAGAAAAAGACTTTAAATAAAATGGTCAAATACCAACCGCAGTTTCTTGTTTTTATTGCCGCCGCCGCCGCTTCTTCTGCTGCTGCTTCTTCTTCTTGGATCAACACTAAAGAACACACGAAAAAAAAGTGTCGAAAATTGCAGGGAGCGACCAGGTGAGAGGGAGAGAGTGCAAGTCACAATAATAACAATAGCAACAAGAGCATAACCACACACACACACAACGGTATCGGGAGTCGGTATCGGTATATCGCTTTCGGAATCGGTGAGAGAACGAATTACGTCTGCTTGAAACGAGCGCGCCGTCGCGACTGTCTCTATTTTTTTGCAGCCGAGCTGAGCTGCTGCGCCGCTGCCGCTGCCCGCTGCCCGCTGCCCGCTGCCGGCGCACAGTAGTGCCTTTTCTCATAACTCGAACCAAATAAGATAATCGAATAATTTAAACGGCATTCGGACAGGTAAATGTGGTATTTAAATGAGTATTGCATAATGGGCCAGGCCCACCCATCTTGTTTTTGATAGGGTATCAAAGTAAACAAAATTCATATTTTCTAAAAAAAAAAAATTATGATTTGGATTTTTAAGATTTAAATTCATTGATTTGATAAAATAATTGTTTATTGTTTATATTATTATTTTCTTTTTGTATAAGTAAAAAATTGATTATTTGGGTTGCAGATTCGGAAACCTATGGTTTAAAACTATGTTGCGATCATGACTTTTTTGATTTTTGTTCAATAGGTGCTACTGTGCGGCGGCTTCGCTGCTTTGGCGCTTTGCAGTGAGAGAGGGCACTAGAGTGCACAGTAGTCAAAATAATATAATCGAACAGTAAAGCCTTTAATTGTTTAGTTTTAATTTTAATTAGTAATCATATTTGAACGGTTAAAAATACATTATTTTTCTCGATCTATAACTCAGGCATTTTTAAACATTTTCAGAACACCAAGTAAATAATTTTCAACTCGACAGGTTTTTGTGCACTGACTCGATCGCATTTGACCACTGTGCGTTGGAGAGAATAAGCCGGAGAGAGCAGCGGAAGAGGGCGCTTTGGCTTGGAGTCTCCAAGTTGGAGCCTACTCATTTGCTCCCTCTCACTCAGTAACTCTGCCCGCGTAAGCAAGTTAAGTAAAATTTTATAATAATACAGCAACAACAAGGTGAGGACGGTATATTCGAAAGACACAACTTTAACATACTTCTTGAAAGGAATATATAATCCAAGTTTAAGCAGGTTGAAATATAAAAATAGTCATTTTTAGATTTAAGAAAATTTACAACCTAACGTGCACCTACATTAAAAAAAATGTCTACATGCCAACATACATTTAGATATTATAGATCTTGAGATCCCGATCCCAATGTATCTTAATTTCATTTTATGAATATGTTTTACCGATTTGATTAGTAATTATTTTCTAGTCGGTAAAAAATAAGGCTCACAATATACCCCACAAACCCTAAGATTACCGGGGTATACCACTGCGAGAGGAGTTAAACAGTGGAGTGTCGAGTAAAGTTTAAAGATAGCACAGGAAACAATATTTGATGTACGCACGCCTAAGCTAACCTGTACAAATGCGATTTTATTGATAACCCATTAAAATCACAAAAGTATTGTATTTTTTAACTCTATAATTATATATATATATATTTATTATTCTAAGGGGTAAGAAGGTATTTTTAGACTCTCTGTTAATGATCAACATAACCAGACGAATTGATTAAGCCAAGGTTTTAACTATGCTAACTAAAACTGTTGGTATTTGAGATACATATCAGCTTATCAAATATTAAAATTTCTTTTACTCATTTTTTCAATAAGAACTCAAATGAATCAACCCATTCCGAGTGTTTATCCAGCTGCAAATCAGGTCAATCAAATACAACAGGTGCTGTTAGTTGCATTGCTTTGCCATTTGCACGTTACTTCCAAGATATGGTAAGCTGATAACACGCAATATAAACGGAAATAGAAGCCTGAACAGAGCACCTAATGCCTAGAAGTTGGCAAACATCTTCTTTCCACAGGCAACGCCGTCGCCGTCGCCGCCTCGAATTCTCGAGAACTTTGTAACTGATATCAAGAGAGTCGAGGGACCTTGGGCCGAACATTCCAACATAAGTACATACATGTAGTAAAGCCCAAAGTGCGATATGAGCATATCGTCAATAACGTCGCACACCGAGGGCTTAGCCCGGTACAGTGAACCCTACTACCTCTTCTCACTTTACATTTAAAACCTTCGACTAGGGAAAAGTATGCTGCAAGTTGGCAAAGGTGTGGAAAGTCTGATAACATGCAGAGATAAACCAGTACATTAACTTGGGTTATCATGTAGAATATAGTTTTGAATGTTTTAAAAAACTTCTCTACTTGTAATTAAATGTTAAGCACGTACACACCGTAATCGTTAACTGCTTAAACCTTAACAAAACTAATTATCTGACTGCAGTAGTGGTTAATTGCAAACTCCAAACAAAATCTCTCATGGCGTCATATTGCTCACAGAGCCAAAATTAGAACATTACGTGATCTCCGAAACGCGAAAAATGCTTGACAAAAAAAAAATAGTTTATCAATTTTCAAATTGATAAAAAATTAGCAACAAAAACTACATAAACACACACACACATGTATGGTTATTCTCGTGTTATCATTCGAGTTGGCGCGTAAGCAAACGAAATAAAACAAAAAGTGGGTAATACTTAAGCTGCGTCCATAAATGATTAGAAAGAAATGTTTAGCGACCAAAAAAAATGCAATTAATTGGGATCGAGGGTGAAAAACGAGAGGTTGCCCTCGATAGGTATCGCAATCTGAAGACAACGAACAAAAATAGCTTCCCAATCATACAAATAATCAATTCTCAGGCTGATTAAAACAAGTATACATTCAATACATTGTAAAAATAATAATAAATTAAAAAACAGTTTGAAAATAAATAAATGTATTGCCCAGAATGCTCACTCACTCACACCCAAAGACCAGTCATTAAACGATCAACAATGCTGTGAACAAAAAACATTCCAGAATCTTGTCCCAGGCCGCGATTTCAACAAAAGAGCAACAACTCCTTGGTCGGTTTTTATTATAATTTCTGTTGAGCGCCGAGCTCTTTCACTTTTAAAAGCACTTAAACAAACACACAAAAAGCAGCAGCAGCAGCAGCGAAGATGAAAAGTAAAAGCCCACGCAGAGTGTTGTGCAAGTGAAAAAAAGAGAAAGATAAGATACGAAAATGGTTAAATGGAGTGTCGAGGAGGGCAAAAAATGGGGAATATGCTGGCGGCGACGGCGACGATCGTGGTCGTCTGGAGGTCGCCGGCAATAAAAATTAACCGACTATCCAGAACCCCGAAAGTGGAGTTTTTTCGACTTGAAGATACTTGGTATTGCTGGGATATTTTTTTTTTTAATTCATAATATAAAATTCTTATATATATATTTATTTTATAAGAAATATCTTTTAGATTTAGAATATTTCCTTTTTATATGAAATCTCTTTTAACCTCCTTTTAGCTAATTTTAAAATAAAATCAAGTAAAACATACTTTTAAAGCCTAGATCTGACTGCATCCCAAAAATGAGGACCGAACCTTTTATAGGTCCTGAGATTAAGACACCAATTTCCATAACCGACAGCGAACTTCTACTTAACTTTTGGCATTCTTCGGTTGACCCACTAAATTGTCGGGGTCTCCCCTCGATTTTCTTCGTCTACGTTCCCACTACTTTATCATCCAACCCCTTCCCTTGGTCTATTCACTAGCTGTTGCAGTCTCTTCTGAGTCATTGCGTTGATTAATTTCTCACGCGTCGCTGCTTTCGGAAAATTGGGTGAAGGGCGGGCTGGAGTGAGTAACACTTGGGAAATTAAAAACTAAGATTAGAAAAAAAACCTGAGTTTTAAAGCAGAAAAACAGAAGGGTTTCGTATAGTGTGCAATTATTAAATGTTTATTTTGTTTGTACTTATTATTTCTACATTCGCCATCAGACTTAATCTCTTTCTCTTTTATGCCATCTTCTTTCAGCTTCTCTTAGCTTAATCTCATCCAAGAAAATGCAATCATAGAAAAGATGCAAACGGAGGAGTAAATAAGAACGAGAGATAATGCAAAGATAATCAGTGTTTACTGATGACACACAAAAAGGAATATTTTATTTTTTTGAAGAGTAAAAAGCTGCTCAAATAAGTTGTGTTGTTTAAGAATTAGATTTACTAATTAAAATAATTTACACTGTTTGTATTTTTTTAAAAACAAAATTAAAGAATACTTCTTACATTGACAATGGAAATTTAATTAATAATTATTATTCTGAAAAACTTAAATTAAAAAATAATAATTTGAACATTACATTTAGAGATAGCTTTGTTTAAAAAAAAAGAGACTGAAAGCAACTCAAAATCGTTGAGCGTAAAAACGTTTTTCCCCATTTTTTATACCAGGGGCGTGGAGTTTACTTTTGATCAGGTGGCAACGCTTGTCAATTTGAAAGCAACGTTTTCCCTATTATGTAACGATCATCTCTCTTTTCTCTCCTACTCTCTCTCTCTCTCTCTATCTCTGTTTTTGCTCTCTACGCGCTTAACTAGTCAAGCATAACAAAACACGAGAAAAGCAACAACAACGCCAACTCGTTTTGGTTAATTAACATAAAAAATGGTAAAGAAAACAAAAAACGCAAACGCCGCACACACTTGTTGCACCGAAAATAAGAGAAAAATAAAATAACGAAAAAAAAAACCAACGCCTGAGTAAACACGCGAGAGAATTTCTAGAGAGTAAGAGAACTGGAGAAAGACAGGGAGACTGTAGCGGGAGAGCGCCAGCGGGAGAGCTCCTTTCTTTTTTATCGCTGAAATTAAAGTTCGTAGTCAGCGAAGATGAAGTGAAGAAAAATGCAAATATTTAAAATATATTTTAAAAAGAGATAATATATTTAAAAACGTATTTTTAAATTATTGAATAAAAAAAGCCTAAGTTTCTCTTATTAAAAAAGAGCATCTCTGATACCAGGATACTTTCATTCGTCTCTCTTGTTCTGAGTGATCACTGTACTTTGAATAGCGTTGGGTGTTCGCCGTTCGTTCTGTTTTTTTGTGAATAAATAAATACAAAATACAATATAACGAACACGCTCTTGGGGCGGCAAACAGACGCAGCCATGACGTCAGTCGCTTTTAGGTGCCTCTCCGCGCGCATTTTGCCTTTGTTGCTTGTTCGCTGCAAATTTTGTGTATTCAATGTCAAAAAAAAAACATAAAAACACGGCCAAAAGCCATTCCCAATTCCAATTCCCCCACAAAAAAAATCGAAAAACAAAAACAGTGAAAAACAAGCACAGCCAGACGACAACGTGGGTGCGATTGGGGATGGGAATAAACTTTAAACGTTGATCTCTGATTTTAAATTTGCAGTAGGGAAAGGAACATGTAAATAAATAATAAAATAAAGCAACTGTATTCCTTGATCTTTTATCTGTTATTTATTATTTTCCTAAGAAGAAGGTGGGTATAAGTAAAGTACTGCAGAGTTTTAAATATTTTTTCAATAAAATATAAGTTTTAAAATCTATAAATAAATTTAGAATCAACTTGTTCGATTTGTTCTGAATTAATATTCAGAGTAATTGTTGATCCTGATCAGCCTTTGTTAATATTAAAAAAAGATTGACTGTTATTAAATACTTTTAGCTCTACTCTTGCCTTGATTTATTGGTTGATCTTCAATCCTCACGATACCATCTCCAGCTTTCGGCACTTTTTTTACCTGTCCCATATTTTTCCTTCTACTCTGTCCGAGGACTTCGGGAGACTCAGGAGGAGGCGAAAGATGGAGCAATAAAGCCAAGAGGATAGAGGAGAAGACTCCAAGTGGCCGGCCACGCAAATTTCGCGCAAAATGGCAACACTGGCCCGGTGAAACTGGTTTTTTATTCTCGCATCTCTCATCTTCATTTTGTATTTATTTTTTTCTTTTTTGGGTGAGCGCATCTCAGAAGATATGCAAACCACCGAGTTGTAGACCACATCATACGTTTCCAGTCAAGCCGGGCACATATATTTGTCCAAGTATATGTAGATGTGTGTAGAAATGTGCTAATTGAGCCAGCAGCAGCGGAGAAAGAGGATGAGTGGGCACATTTCACTGTAGCTGACCATTTTCCAGGCCATAAATCAAATAATGAATGGCCAAATAACCAGTCCAAGTGCAAAGCTATACAAAAGAGAGAGCGAGCAAGAGACGAGAGAGGGATCCAGAGCGAGAGCGAGATGTGTAAATAAAAAGGCGTACAGCATCCGCCGTCAATGGTGATGCCCCGTTGGTGCGAGCAAGAAGCGCGCTAGCCTAGTTATTCCAGATGCGGTAATGGGTGTATCTATGGTATATCGGTTCTACAGGATTCTATCGAGAAGGAATTAAAGCTGTCAAGGCTTTGAATACTTTGTAAAAGTTCAAAAGATTATAACTGAAGAGAACAAGGTTCGTGAGCTTCATCTGTGTGTGAGTGTGTCTCAAGAACACGCAGAGTGGCCATCCCTGCTTTATGTTTAATTTACTGGAAATAAATTCAATTAAAAAATTTTAATCGTAACCCAAAATTACTTCTTAAATAAAAACCTAACATGTTCAACCACTTATCCTTCCATTTTTCTAAAACTAATAAGAAAATTATTAGAAATATTCACATAACCAGGGTACTTCCATAGTTCATCACAAAGGCTAATGCAAATTTCTATAGCCCGATCGTTGGACTCTATCAATTTCCAGCAACTTGTTTCGGCTTATTGAACGGCATTCATTAGAGAAGTGAAGAAGCTGACAACTTTGTCGCTTTCTCAGTGCCACAGAAAACCGTTAAAAATTGGCCGGGGAATGTGTGAAAGGAGTGGAATGGAGGGGCAGACAGGCAGAGCTAAAGCTAGATGCCGATAAAGAGCGGGCCAAAGCACACAGAGAACAATATATCATCACTATGGAGCTGCTACTTACAAATAAAAAAAATTGCTCCAGCATTAGAATACGATGTTTTTAAAACAAAAAATTAAAAAAAAGATATTAAGCCAATAAAATTAGGAGTAAGTCCACATTAAATAATAAAAATAGTTTAAAAATAATTACAATTCAATAATTATACCCCCACTGGATTTAAGATTCAAGTTTAAGTCCCATATTAAAATTTGCAATTTCCAGAGGTATCTCCGCTGTGCAACAGATCAGTCGAGATCTGTTGACTCACAGTAGATATATAATGTACATAGTGGGACTTTGACAATGCATGACAAATCACAAAAGAATACAGCCAGGCCAGCAACAGGCTGTAAAAAGCGCCTAAAATGCTCAGCTCAATAATAATAAATAATAATGTATGTACGAAGGGGGAGCAGGGCCAAAGTGGGAGCTAAAGCAACTGGAAACTCTAACAGCTCTTCGAACCCGTATTAAAAACGGGCCGTCAGAAAAGTTGACAGTGATGAAATGTCGGTCATAAATACCATTGTGGAGGTGGAGTATTAATTACAAGAAAATAAAGTAAAACATTAGGCGAAATTGCCTTAACCGTGAGTGTTTTAAAAAATATAAATAAATGCTTTACCAAAGTTGTAAACAATATTAAGGCAAAATTTTTAAGAAATAACTAAAGTTTAGCTTTTTCCCGCCAAATGATCAGACGCATCTCCGATCGCCAGTAAGAAAAAACCGCGTCACGCACCCATCGCCACACTTCCAACTGGAAGCGCGATATGTTCTAACTGGAAAATGCGACTCCATGCTAATGAGCAATAGGCGAATGAGAGAGGGAAAGGGGGAGACATTTGACAAAGACGGAAGTGAGCGACTTACGAGACACAAAGACAGAAAGGGAAGAAAAGGAAAAAGAGGAATGACTGACGCTAGAAGGTAAAAGGTGGTAAGGGAAAACTTAGGAAAAACGGTGGTTGGAGTGGCTGCTGCAATTTTCACACGCTTCACTCACACTCACACACAGACACATACGGTATTTGTGATTTATGAGCAGCTGCCGAAATTTTAAAAATTCACTCAAAAAGCCCTAGCTTTGTCTCGCTCTTACGCCAAATTAACTAACCGACTTTTGGTTTGGCTTTCAACTCCACGTGTGTGTGTTTGAGTGAGAGGAAGGGAGCATAGGCGAGGGGGGTTTTCTAAAATATTGCCTTAATTTGCAGTATTTATTTCGTGAAATGTGCTTTTTTTAACTTATTTTTAAATGCCGGTTAATGACTCACACTCCAGCCTCGCTCTCTCTCTTTCTTTCACACGAACACACATAAATGCCGCCACATACCGGTATTTCAGCCTCTGCTTTCTTCTTTACATTTCGTTTGGGTTTTATGTTTTTTCCTACACATTTATTCCTTTTATTTCTGTACTTTAAGCAACAATAGCAAACTGCACTCGAAATTTAAAGAAAAATTATTTGTAAATAACAGAAATTCGCAAAACTCACTCACGCACACACATACAGCTCTCCGTTGTTTTTGTCGTCAGCAAAGCTTAAGAATTTTTATTTCTCGTAAAAATTGTTTCTTGTTTTCCTCCTTTTTGCGACACACACGTACAAAAAAAAGGCAGTTCGTCTCTGTGAAACGAAACACGAATAAAAAAGCGGGCGACAAAAAAAAAAGACGTTCAACGCTCAACTTTTGCCGGCGTGCGGTAGTGTGTGTTTATGTGTGTGTGTGTGAGAGCGTGAGCTTGTGTGTGCGGCTTGTTGCGCTTTTTTAACTTTTCGTTTGTGCGTTGGAATTTCCTTGAACTTACGTTTTTCCCTCCGTTTCTAAAGTTTGATTCGAAAGTGTTTGTTGCTTGTCCACTTGTTTTTGCAGCTTTAAACGTCCTTTGTGTTTTTTTTGTTCAAAGGAAACGAAATCAAAAAACGCAAAAAAAGAGCGAACCGAACGAAACAAAAACTAGAGGTGGAAAAACTTCGATGACCGCATAGATTTTTGGCCATCTCTGTATTCGGCGTTGCCACTTAAACTGAATTAAATCTGGCAACAATTTGCATCTGGCAACACTAGCTTTCGTGGGGAAACTTGTTTAAATTTCTAAAAATTTTAACTTGACAAAAACTTTCTTATTAGTTTTTTGTCTTTGGTTGAAACAGAAGCAGAATTTAATTTATTTATTTGTTTATTATTTAGCTGGCAAATAGCAGATATTACTACAACATTACAAATTTTACTGTTTAAAGATAAATAGCGATCATTTCCTAAATTTACTTTAGTTTATTTGTCATGCCAACCCTCCCATTTGACCCACAAAGACGACCACCGACTAAATTTAGAAACAATTTTATTCAGCTTGATTGAAAACGTCGCCCGGCATTTGATGCCCGCTAATTTTGTACTCTCGTTCGGAGGTCAATACAAAATAAAAAAATAAAAATAAATAAATATAGTTTAGTTTAGTCTTTTAGTTTTCCTTTTTTTGTGTGTCTTTTTGGACTCTAATTCATAGTTTCAAAATGATAGTGAATAGTGTGATAGTGAATAGCGAGACTTAATTTAATCAATAAGAAGTTTTTAAAGTTAGTAAATAGTTCTTGAAATTACTATAAATTCATAGAACTACAAATCTTGCCTTTGAATTCTGCTAAAGAAGAGTACAATGTCCACTGATGATTCTCCGGATTCTCTACTTAAGGGTTACGGTTTCCTCTTAATTGTTATTCTCCAGGGCCGCCATTCGTTCGCGCTCCTTCAGGAGCCGCTCTCTGCTGTCCTGCGGATTGAGGAGCACCTTCACCAGATGCTCCACCGTTGGCCGCTCGGCGGTGCAGTAGACCTTGAGGCCCTGCGACTCCAGGGCCCGCCTGGTGCTGGGCCCAATGGCCACCAGCTTCCACTTGTCCATCGACAGGTTGTGCGCCTTGAAGTACTCCTGGGCGCAGTTGACGCCCGACGGCGAGAAGAAGGCCAGGAACTCCAGGGACTCGCCGTAGGTGGCGAGGGCGCGCTCCACATTCGGCCCGAGCTCCGGATGACACCGCGTCTCGTACACCTCGCAGGCGTCGAGGGAGAAGCCGTTTTCCGCCAGCTTCGAGAGCAGCGTGTCCGTGGCCAGGTTGCCGCACGGCAGCAGCAGCGGCAAGTCCCGGGATCCATCGAAGGTGTCCACGATGAAGTCGCCGAGGGCCCGCGCATTGCCCGTCTGCTTGCCGTGCGTGAATAGCTGGTCCAAGGTGCTGAGGGCCAGGTTGTGGGTTACCTCGCCCACGGCGTAGTTATGCAAGAGCTTCCATCCGCCGGGCAGCTCCCCGAAGTTCAGACACTCCCCCACGGCCTCCACGCAGCGCGGCGAGGTGAATATGATGCCGGCATACTTGTCCGGCGTCTGGAGCTTGGCGCGCAGCTGCTCCAGGTTCTTGAAGCCGAAACTCAGCGTCGGGATGAACACCGGATTGAAGTCGTGCTTCTCCAGCGTTTCCGCGTACACATCGCTGCTGTCCGACTCGGATTTGAATATGATCACCGTTCGCTGGCGACTCGTCATCCTTCTGCCAAGTGCTTTTGCGTCTCTATTATGGGTGCGATTCTGCCGGATGTGTGTGTTTGCTGGCCGTTTCGGTTCTTTTTCTGCCTCGTTACTTTCCGCCTTGTTTTGCGACGCCCGCGCCTCCTTGTTTTGCGCGAAAATAATGCAAATGCATTTACTTTTAGATTTCGCCGACTTTTGACTCTCACGCACACCAGAGCACCGCTCAGCTGATGCCACACAAACACTCTCGATCAGCTGTTTCGGCAGGTGAACAAACCGATAGGCGATAACGCCCGACGGACCTATCGACAGCCGTTTTTGCCAGCTCTAGCCGCGCACGTGTTGGATTCCGATTCCCATTCCCCGTGTTGTTTTGGACAAAATTGTTGCGTTCTTTAGTTTGAGCATTTCTCGCGTGGACCATGGGCAAATTCCGATCGAAGCTGAAGCGCCATGGCAAGGGCAAGACATGGAGCAAGGGCCAGTCGGCCGTCTCCAATCCCGACCAGATGAAGCACCGCCTGAAGGCGAAGTCACGCTTCTTTCAGCCAAATCTAAGTCTGGGTGAGTTGCTCTCTCTCTTAACTGTTTTATATTGAATTGTAGTTAATATTTGTCGTAATTATTTAGCGGCTGCCACGCCCACTGGCCTGACAATGGAGGCGGTGCACAAGCACGAGCAGCGGCAGGCGTACAATGCGGAAACAACGACAGTCAACGATGTGGCCGGCAGCCTGATGAGCTTCAACCTGAACGATGACGAGGACGAGGGCATGTCCGGTACGGGAACGGCGCCCTCCGGCACCGCCCAGACCTTCAAGACCTTCGCCTCCAACTACACCACCTGCAGCAACATGAGCTTCAAGAAGCTCCTCACCGGCTTCCGGGCCTCGTCCGACCTGCACAAGGAAATGCTGGCCATACTCAGCGCCCTCACCGAGATCATACGCGAGACGGGCGGCGGCGAGACCTCCACAGAGTACTTCCTGCTGCTCATGGAGCAGATCGAGGCGGCCAAGGAGGAGCGCGACATCATAGCCGGTGTATCGCTGCTCTCAATGGGCATCAAGTCGGTGCCGGCGCCCGTGCTGCGTCGCCGCTTTGCCCAGACCGCGGCCACGCTGCAGGCCCTGCTCCAGCGGTTCATAGAGTCGAGCAATCAGTCGGTCATCCGTTCTGTGAGTTCAAAGAATGATCCTTGTCGTGACTGTGTCTGATATTTACCTATTTCCAGATTATTGGCTGCCTGTCCGTGCTGCTGCGTGCCCAGGAGTATGCCACATGGACCTACAGCTCCACGTTCCAGTACTTTGACGCCCTGCTGGCGTTCAGCATCCACTCCAAGCCGAAGATCCGCAAGGCAGCCCAGCACGCAGTGGTGTCCATTATCCACGGCAGTTGCTTCATGCTGCCGCCGGTGAAAGCCGAAGAGGATGTGTCGGAGAAGAAGGAGCAGGAGCAGGAGCAGGAGCCGGAGCCGCCCAAAGTGAAGCACCATCCGGCGAGCAGCCGCGTGACCAAGTTCTGCCTCGCCCAGTTCAAGCCCGAGGTGCTGGCCAACGCCCAGACCACGGTGCTGTACACGCTGGCCCTGCTCAAGGACACGCTGTCCGGCTTCCGGACGGAGGACATACGCAACGTGTGCGAGCACCTGCTGTCCATTATGACGGCGGCCAATGTGCTCGTGCGCACGAACTGCTTCCAGGTGCTGCACGCTCTCTTCCTCAGCCGCAGCCCCAACCTGAACGCGTCGCTGTGCGCCAAGCTGCTGGCCGCCATCCACGAGTATCGTCCGGATCGGAGCGACGTCCGCCAGATGCTGGCCTGGATCACGGTCCTCAAGGAGGGACACCTCCACCTGGCCGCCCTGCAGCTGGACCTCTGCATGCAGGCGCTGCCGCGCCTCGTCGATGTCTGCACCACGGACTTGTGGCTCTCGGATCGCTCGGAGCTGGTGGTCGGCGTCTCCAATTGCATCAAGGAGCTGCTCCAGGACTGCGTGGCCACGGCCTGCAGCTCGACGGATCCGGAGGCTGTGCAGCGGAACCGCCCGAGCGTGGCGCGGATCATCGAGTCGATGCACAAGGTTCTGAATGCTCCCTTCGGTGAGATCTCCAAGTACGTGATCCTCATCTTCTCCATTGTCTTCGAGGCGTGCGGCAAGCAGTTCGGGTAAGTTTCTCGCTTGGATTAGAGGGAGACGGAGCGAGCGATACTAACCACGATCTTTGCAGCAAGGAGCTAACCCCATCCCTGCTGACCATCGCCAAGCGCTACGACACCCAGAGCAGCCACCGGCTTCAGATCGAGCACACGCTGATCAGCGCCATCAAGGCCCTGGGACCGGAGCTAGTGCTTACGGCGATACCTCTGGCGGACGCCAAGACCGGCGGCATGCAGATGGAGCGCTCGTGGCTCCTGCCGCTGCTCCGCGAGGGTGCCAACGGCGCCAGCCTGCAGTTCTTCAGGGAGAAGATTATGCCGCTGGCCGTGGAGTGCCAGAAGAAGTGGCAGGACAAGACGTCGCCCGCCTCGGCGCACATCTACGAGCTGCTGTGCTGCCAGCTGTGGGGCCTGTTCCCCGGCTTCTGTCGCCAGCCCAGGGACCCCGAGTACCTGCGGCACCTGGCCCCCACCCTGGGCGCTGCCCTCGAACAGAACCCCGAGCTGCGGGCGCCCATCTACGACGGCCTGATGGAGCTGCTCGACGAGAGCCAGAGCCGGGAGTGCCATCAGGCGATCGGCATGTATGCCAAGAACTTTTTGCCCCGCCTGTTCAACATTTACACCCAGAAGCCGAGCGGCACCTACGAGGCGGACCAAAGGAAGCGCGCCCTCGATGTCATACGCCTGTACATCTCGCGCGCGCCCACGGACGTCCAGCTGCAGCTCTTCGAGGCCGCCCAGGGCCAGTTGGCGGCGAGTGCGGTGGCCAGCTTCGAGTACGACGCTCTGTTTGATATTAATGCCGCCATTGTGCGGGTGCAAAAGTGCCGCACCATCGAGGCGTACTTCGAGAAGCACATGGCGCCCATTCTACGGAACGACAAGTCCAAGCTGGTGGCCAAGGACGAGCAGAAGCTGAAGAAGCAGCAGCGCAAGACCTACGAGTAGGTGTTTCTTTCCTTAATTTGAATTTAATTTGATAATCTTTCTATTATTTCAGACTCCTGCGCGAGCTCATGACCTCGGAGCAGGCGTCCTGCCAGAAGTTTACGCGCAAGAACAGCCAGGTCCTGCAGCAAATCCTCCTGGAGGCATTCAACACCAGCTGCAACGTGTGCCAGGCCTCGCGTTTGTAGTAAGTTTAGCAATATTTATTTCCCATAAATACTACATAATGCTCCCTTTTAGCTGCCTGAAATCCCTCCTAGATTGCCGCAATAATCTCGCTTATAACGATCAGCTGGTGATGAAGGCCATTCCCGAGGCCGTGCTCAACTACAAGGACTTTAGCACACGCAAGGAGGCGGTGGCCGAGCAGCTAATCAAGTTCATTGCCCAGCTGTACCAGGATGCGGGCAAGATAAACGATTTCGTGGATATTCTAACGGCAGGATTCACCGGCGACGAGGCCCTGGTGACGAACACAATCCTGGCATTCAGAGCCGTCATCCAGCAGCAGGGACAGCACCTGACGGTGGCCACCTTGGAGTTTGTGCTGCAGCAGGTCTCGGTGTTCCTCGTCCAGAAGTCGCGCAACCAATCGGAGGCAGCCGTTGCCTTCCTGATCACCTACATCAAGGTGATGCCCATACCCCTGGTGTCCAATCATCTCGAGACGATTGTAAGTACTTTGAGGTGAAAATTAAGATTGAATTCAAGTTTATGCTTCCTGGCAGATGCGCTCCTTGTCGGCCATGACCAAGGACACGAAGCGGTATTGTCGCATTCAGATTGGTTACTTCCTCAAGAAGCTCTGCAAGCGCTTCACCACCGAGGAGCTGGCACGCTTCGTCCCCGGCGACGATGAGATCACCCATCGCCGCCTCAAGAAGATACGCAAGCAGATGCGCCGGGACACGCGCAAGAAGCTCAACGAGGAGGCCCAGGCGGATAGCTCCGACGAGGAGCTAGTCGGTGGCAATCTGGAGCAGAAGAGCTATACGTGAGTTGGAATTGGGTTTGAAATTAGTCATTAGGGATCAGGGTTATGATGATTTATCGAAATTTGATGCGTTATAAATTTATTTAAATGATAAATCTACATTATATATCCTTTCCTTTCCACAGCATTGATGATATTCTGGCCGACTCGGACTCTGATCTGCCCGAGGACGAGATGGATGCGGAGGATGCCGAGGGCGGCGGTGCAGGCAAGCGGCGCAACACAAAGGTTAAGCAGCCGAAGAAGAGCACCTACATCCGCGAGGATCCCGACGAGATTGTCGATCTGGCCGATCTCAAGTCCATTGGCAATGTGCTGAGTAAGTTCAACAGCTGGACTACATCCTACTCCCAATTAATCTAATCCCTCCACTTCACAGCCAGTGGCTCTGCTGCTCAAACGGCGGCCGCCACCAAGAGCCTCAAGCAGAAGGCTCAGCTGCCCAACGGTGGCTTCAAGACGGCCGACGACGGCCGCCTGATCATCAGCGACAAGGCTCTGCGCGGCCAGGGAGCGGAGGACTCTGATTCCTCCGATTCCGACGACGAATCGATGGAGGACGATAGCAAGGAGCCAAAGGCCAAGCGCGGCATGGAGGAGGACTCCAGCGATGAGGAGGAGTTGCAGCAGCAATCAACCGGTGCGGGTGCCAAGCGAAAGCGCAAGGCCACGGATGCGCTGAGCATGAAATCCGGAAAGACAACGGCCAGCAGTCGCTACACTGCTGCCGGCGGTGGCAAGGGCATTCATCGACCGCTGGGAGGAGCTGCCAACACGGATGCCATGTCCATGAAGTCGGGCAAATCGGGTAAATCCATCAGCCGAACAGCCGGCAGTGAATACACCAGCAAAAAGGCCAAGGGCGACATGAAGAAGCGCGGCCAATTGGATCCGTACGCGTACATACCGCTCACCAGGAACACGCTCAACAAGAGGTAAGTCTTCTTATTACGTTTTTATTGTTTAATTTGTAATATTTCCTTGGTTTAATCTCGCCACAGGAAACGTTCAATGAACTCGAGGAAATTCAAGAGCGTTCTGCGTGGAGCTGGCGCCGAAACTGGCGGCGGTGGCGGCGGCCGTGTGTCCAAGAAATACAAGTAGGCTGGATAACCGGGGGAATCATGGGCCTTCCAACTAACTGGATCATAAAGCTATATAGAGATAATACGACGGATGATAAGCTGATGACTGAAGCTGGCGAGACGTTGCATGATTACCTCCCCACCTCCGTTACCTTGCTTACAAAATATATATAAACAAACATAAAAATAATATAATTAATGAAGACGACGCAGTGATGTATTAAAAATGAATGGAAAACAATTGCAATTGCGTTTTTAACGAGGATAACGAAGAGATAGCATTGCAAGGCATTATAAACCGAATATAGTCTTGATCAGCTTCAACCTTTTAAAGCTATAAAGTATTTTAGCTATTTATTAACGATTTTCTCGCAAAATGCCAGCGTCACAAATACAGATTAGTTGTACAAATATTCCTAATATTTTCTCAGACTTAAAGGTCCTGAAAGTCCTTGACAATGTGCGTTTTCCGCCACTCGCCGTGAGGATCCAGTCCTGCCATTGTTTCCTCTATGAAATGCATCTTGTTGTCGCCGTCCACCAGGATCACGGTGTGAGTGCGGCTGCCGTACGCGTGTTCTCCGATGTGGACATTGAGGGCACTCAGGCCCTCGCCCCAGTTGGGTGCCCGCCTCTTGAGCTCCGCGTCTGGCCAGAACTTGTGCGTGTTCTTCAGCAGCTTCATCAGATGCTCCGCGAGGGTGTCCACGCTGGCTCCGCCATGCTCCTTAACGATAGCCTCGAACTCTGCCTGGCCGTGTCGCACCTTGGCGAAGGGTGTGTGCGGCAGGCTGTTCCCAAAGCCATAGCACTGGCCATTGTGGTACTCCTCCAGTGTGGGCGGCACGTTGCTCAGCAGCTGGACGCGGGCGGCGGGCTGGACAGAAGATGGTCTGTGTGGGGGGAATTTGACAAAGTATTATTAAGTTTTTGTGATATTTTAGTAGTTTTATGCTATTATATATATATTTTTTTGTAACGGCAGCCTATACATTGCAGGCAAAGCGTGACAGATAGCAATCTCAAATAAGAGTAGCAATTTCTTTGGCTTTTTAGGCAATTTAATATACTAAATCGATTCCTTAAATAACCTTTTTATGTGGAGTTTTAAGAACTGGCTTAAATATTACATTTCACATTTTATTGTATTGAAAAGGGGTTTTTTTTTTATATAAAGTTTAAAAGAACTTAGTTTGGTATATTTCTCTCCAATTGCTTTTTGCGGGGGAAGCACCAAGTGCTTTGGATTACTCCCTTCTTTCCTTATCTTTATAAATAAATATATTGGCAGGCAATTTGGACAATTTATGGCTCACTCGAAAGCCAATCGATCAAAATCGTATGATTGCTTTAATTTAATCAATTTTCTATACAATTTTCGACTTGAGTTACTCCACACAAAGCAAGATTCGAAAGAAGTCAAGCCTTAATTTCCATGAAATACAAATTATATAAACTCATAGAGATCAAAGCTCACCCAATTTCGATGGACACAAAGTTAAAGGCACTGTATTTGGTGCAGTCCTTGAGCAGCCTTTGATTGTAGCTCCGGATGCTGTGCTCCTCGTCGGATTCCGTGACAAAGTCCGCCACGATCATGCCGCGACCTAGCAAGAAATGCTCATTATTCGGATGAATCTTACTCAAATGGCTGTTGTTGTTGTTGTTGTTGTTGTTGCTGTTGCTGGAGGAGGAGTAGGAGGTGGTGGTGGTGGTGGAGGAGCTGGTGGAATTGCAGTTGTTGCTGTTGTTGTGATTATGCGGCTGCAAAATGTTCTTGTGCGCTTCAAACAGAAGAAAGAAAGTCGGTTTTGTTCGTCGCATTTTGTGAAAGTTATTTTTTTGCGAGTTAGTTCAGGCCAAAATGTGAGAGCGAAGTGAGGAGGTTGTTAGTAAGGAGAATGGCTTGAATGGATGATTCAGGGTTTTACCAACTGCATCGCGCGGCTTGGGCTCGCCGGTCAGATTGAGCAAGGCGCCCACCTTGAAGACGCCGCCGGAGTGGCCAATCGCCAGCCAAGTGCCGCCCTCCCGTCCCGGCTCCAGATCGATGCCTAAGGATATATGTTAATAACGCTTCCAAAGCGATGAAGAGAGACACTTACCTCCATAGACATGACCGGCATTGGCCCACTTGGCTGCCGTTTGCGTGGCCCGGGCGAAGAACTCGTCCCGATTGGAGGCCAGGATCAGCTTGTAGCCGCCTGGCAGCGGGCTCGCGTCCGCACAGAAGAATATCACGCACATTGCGGCGACGGGGAAAGGGAAGGGAACGCGCTCCGGCGGTGGTGCTGCGAACGGCTCGAAAGACGGCGGAGAACTGTGGACTCCAAAACAAAACAGAAATGGGGGGCTTAATCAATGACAGGTCAGTCAGTAGTCTCTTTGTCGCTCCGCTGTTGTTTCTTTTATCACTACAATAATAATAATAATACCCGCGCTGATACAGTCTTATCCGTTGTTTATAAAACAAACGCCTCGCTAATCTAAATTGCTGCTTTTCGGAGCGGGGAGCTGGAGCGGCGTGACCTATTTGAGGTGAAGGGGTTCCACAAAAATAATTTCGAGTTGTGTCTTTTAATTTATTTCAACAGTCGCTTACTTTTTGTTTGTTTTTATATTCTTTTATTTTTGTTTTCTTGCATTTCCCAGCTGACAGTGAATCGATAACAAGCCGACTTTTTTTATTTTAAAGTGTGCTTTTGGGCGCGCTAAGCCAAGCCACTAGAGGTGTCATCACTAACTTTATTTATTTTATTCTTTTTTTTTTCTTGTGTTTCCAGTAATGATCCTTTGGTGCAAATTCGAGATGTTTATTTAATTCTATTAGTTTAACAATGTTTGTTTCAAGAAATCCAGTGTCAGCCCGAGGACTTCATCAGCGCCCGTCCAGCGAGTCCACCTTATCGATGATGCCTTCCACGTTCAAGTCCCTCGGCTTTCCAAAGTCCTTCTGCCTGTCCAACAAGGACTGTTTGGTGGCCAACAGTTCGTTGGTTCTCTGCAAAACCTCACTTTCTGGAATCAAACGCTCCTCGGCAGCAGACTTGTGTCTGAAATAAAACATAAATACAGTTTAATCAAAGACGTTCCGAGGCTTCGGTTATTCTTTATTTACCGTTCCAGCTCGGCTACGTCGCGAGCTGCTTCCTCAACGTCCGTCATTACTTTTCTCAGCTCGATCTTTCGCAGGGCCTTGGTCAGCTTGTTCTCGATGCTGTCCCTCTTCTTGGCACTGTACAAGTCGCGCAGCGAGTTCAAGCTCAAGGCATCGTGGACATTGGAATCTACAGCGAAATCGACGACTTTATCAAGGAGCGCCATGTCCTCTTTGGAAAAATCACTCATTTCGATGCCCACCAGCTTCAACTGCTTTTCGTAGTGCTGGCGCAGGGCCTTCAACTCATTAATTTCCTCTTGTAGCTTTAAGTTATCTGAATAATGCAAATATTGGTTAGTTGGTTTAATGCTAGCAGCATTTGGTTTCAATAAACTCACCCATTTTATGGCGTAAGGCAAAGAATTAGCAAACTACAAAGGAAGTTGAAAATGTTTACAAAATGCTTTAAATGGAAAGTGTGACCACAGTGAATTATAATAAAAATAAAAACAATAGACACCATCCAGCGATGCCAGATTGTTCAAGTCCAAGTGATGGTGTTTCAGCATTCAAATTTCTTATAACCGAGAATAACTCAGGAAATAATAACAGCTGCTGATAATAAAGATTGGTTTTCTTATTAAATTTGATTTGTTTTTTAGAACCCACATCGCTATCAATTTAAACAGCTGGCAACACCGGTCCACCTGCGAACAGCTGGGCCGGCGTTGCCAGGTGCCAGAAATGTGAGCCAAACAAGCGAAAAAAGAACCGAAACAAAAATGAAATAAAAGAACAATAAGATAACTTCGTAGTATTATTAACCTTAACGACGCGGCGCGCACTATGTAGCTGACTGCGAACGGCGGCGGTTGTGTTCTTTTGTCACGAGTGGCGCGCCTCGCTAATGTTTACATTCCGCACCGATACAAACAACAACAAAGGGCAATAACAATGCACCAATTCGAAGTTATAGCCAATAAAATAAATGTACGTAAAGCGGCAAAAATATTCAATTTTCATTAAATAAAAAGACAAAAACAACAACAACAACTGCAGCAAAGGCAACGGCAAAAGGCAACCCAGCACACAGACCTACACACACAGAAGCACCTGAATTCCAATTTAAATAAGCAACAGCAAAAACAAAAACAAACCACAAAATAGGAAGCAAAAGAGCAACAAGAATTCATGCAAGAAGCGCAAAAGAGAGGGAAAGAAAGCAAAGCTTCAAGTGAAAATCAGGCCAAAGCGATTCATTTTTTCTGTATTTTGTTGTTGTGTGTGCACAAGAATAACAAATGAAACCTGAACACAGTCCAAAAATCAAGTGAAGAAATATCGAAACAGGCCCCCGTCCCCTCCTAACCCCGTCACAATGGAATTTCTGGAGAATTTGTTTAAAACACTGCAGTCCCTGTTGTGTGAGTAAAAATATTGTGAAATTGGGAACTAATTCTTTTTTGAGTCTTATCCCGATTGATGTTACTTTCTTGTTCTTTGGTGCTTCTTCTTTTAGCCTCCTACATCGATCTGGATTACTCACTATGGCTTTATCGTTTCTTGACCCCGCTAATCGTCACCTTTCTGCTGCCACTGGTCTTCGTGGCCCTCATCTACATTTCGTTCCTCGTCCTCTTCATCTACAAGTTGCACAGGTAAGCAAAAGAAAAACACGCGGCAATTGGAAAGGCAAGGGAAAATGGAAAATGGAAAAGAATATATGTAAATGGGTGTAATTGCACTCGGCGATTTGTCCAATCCAACGGTAAATGAACTCTCTCATGCTGATCGTGCACTTTTCGGTCACTGTCTCCGTCTCCCTTCACTCATTCACTCTCCCCCGCCGCTCTTCCGCAGCCGGCGTTCTTCTTCATGTCGCTCTTCTGCTGTAATTAAAAAGGATGGGGAGAGCGGAAGGGCGTGCTCTTCGTGGCTCTCTTCCAGTGGTGGCAAAATAAAAAGCCAGATAAAAAAAAAACGAAAAGCATTCGATTTTAATAGTAGTAGTCAAGTTACAACACGTAAACATAAAAGAACGCACCTACACACTTGACCATTGCACTGTCAATTGCCCCGACCGAGGCTGTTTAGCAGGTGATCAACATTGCCAACTTTTACTTGTCTGCCTTACATCCACACACACAGACACACACCTTTATTTATTTTCTATATATTTCTAAACTCTCTAATACGCGACCGGTTGGCCATGCTAATTAACTGAAAAGCTCTACTACCGCCACTAGCCACTAGTTGGCCCTAATGGCTCTAACTATAATAGCTAACGATGTTCCCAGAGCATTTGTGCACACAGAAAAATAATTGTAAATAAAAAATAATTAGGAAATACATTTTATTTTTTAGTTAATTTCTATAAAATATAACTTTATATATTTATATAATTAATAACTTTATAAAAATAATAATAATATTTATATACATCAAATATAAATGCAATATTTTTGCACAGTGCACAGATACGAGCTGTCTGGGAGTGCGAGATAGAGAGAAATCAAAAAATACAGTTCGATAAGTGGGGGAAATGAAAAAGTAAATCGGAGAACCAAAACACGCCATGAAACATTCAAACATTCCTCTCTCCTTCGATATTGCTTTCGTTGTTGCTATTACTTTTGCCGCGATAGCGTCATACGCATTACTTATGGATGCCTATTATCAGTTCATGGTCACTGGCGTAATCACAGGAATTATAAATCCATAAAAGGCCCAAGCGGGCGGGGGCTTTGGGGGGCTCTGAATGCAATTAACTGAACCGAAACTACCGCAACCCATATAATTCCCTCTCCCCTCGGTTCGCACATTATACTCTTACACTTTTTATTGGCAAGCGTACGAACGACGCGACGCCAGAGTGCAGCAGGAACAACTATAAATAAATACAAAATGCTCGTTTTCTCCTCATGAAACACACACAAAAAATGTTGCGATTTGTTGATAAACGACGGGCAATTATCAAGTCATGAAATCGTTACAAAATAGCCAAGAAGCAGACCTTGACATTGGAGGTGATAAGCTTTGTATGATAATCCTCCCTGATCTTTGCTTAAAGTTTAAACTTTAAAGTACTTAAGGAATTAGAGAGCACTCCAGTAGCTGAATTTTTATTGACAATATCGGAATATTGTTTGTTTTTCGTTGCTTAAAAGATTTAATTTGATTTTTGCTGTGATTAGTTGATATTTTGGAACAGGAGTGCTCAAAGCCCTCTAACAGAATGTAAACAATGCAGAGTGCCAGGCTTTTTAATGGTTCAAGTGCTTTCATTTGTCATATAATGTTACAATAGCTATTTTTAATGCCCTTGAAAAGGTATTATAATATTAGTCATAAGCCTGCAAAGTAGTGAAGGAGTCGTTTCCGACTAAATATCATAAATATTCTTGATCAGCATTAACAGACGAGTCGATCTAGCCATGTTTGGGAATTTACTAATTTTTTTAAGGGGTTTAAGGGGTCAAAATTCTCAAAAATTACCAAAAAATTTAAATTTTTTATTTCAATTTTAAATTTGTAATGCTGATTTCTTAAGTTTATAAAAACTAGCATAGAAAAGCTTTCCGAATTGAATTTAAGGCATTTTTTGCGGAGTTATGATCGATTTTCATGATCCAAAGTCAAACTTTAAGGGTATATAAACTTCGGCTTCCCGGAGTTAGCTTCCTTCCATGTTTTTTTTATTTAAATTTAATAAACTTATTTGTTAATCCAATTAAATCTCAGCTCAGAAAAGCTTTCCAATCTTAAATAAATGCATTTATCGGTACAGCTATGATCCAATTGCAAACTGCAAGAGTATACAAAATACGGCTTTTAAAAGTAAGCTCTCTTTTTTTTATTATTATTTTCCCTCTATTTTTTACTTCCACAAATTGTAGACATTTCAGCAATTGGGGGCTAGGACTCACAGGACTCTTGTCGTGTGAATTGGTTCGAAGTACAAAATTCCGTGCCCAACCCTGTTTAGAGTATTATTTGAATACTTTTCCTTCCACCAGACTCTGGAACTTTTAAAATATTTCAAATATTATATCACTTTGGTTGGAATGGTTCTTTCCTGGTTCTATCCCACATTTAGCAGTATTCTCGATGTTAATTTGGTGTTCAAAATCTACTTTTCATGCCAGTCTTCATATTTATTTATTTTATTATTATGTATTTTGCTTCCAATTCCTGTCCCGACTTTGTTTTGGTCGCCAAGGGGCCGCCAGAAGATTTGTGAATGAACCCTGTTATCAGTTCCCCCCACTAAACGCAGTTTCTGCCAAGGTGAGAGGCCCGATCCCCGATCCCCGATCCCCGGTCCCCGCCTGTGTGTGTATATTGATTTATAAGTTCTTTGATATGCATGGGGAGACATGACCAATTTAAGGCGCTGATAACACCTGCGGATGGCAGCCAACTAACTAAATTTAAACGCAACTTATCAGTGTTTTCCATTTGTTTAGAATTTAGCAATTAATTAGGTGGCCAAAGCGAAACCTGAAAATGACCCATCAAACTTACTGTTTAGCTTTCGATCTCTAGACTCAAGTACAGAAAATGTTTTAAGTATATTTAAGACTGATCTTGGCTTTCTATGGATGGGGAACCGATGCTCCTTAACCTACCGAGTCAGGGCACCACTGATGTTAATATATATTTTTCCAAAATTTATCTATTTGTTTGTTTTACTTTCTATCCCTACAGACAGGTGATCATGCGAGCTGTGCAAACGGATCGCAACTTTTGGCGGGTCGGACGCAAGATTGTGGCTGCCATTTGGGATGCACACGCCCGGATTTATCACGGCTACGAGGTGATCGGGCTGGAGAACATACCGCAGGAGGGTCCGGCGTTGATCGTCTACTACCACGGAGCCATACCCATCGACATGTACTACTTGAACTCGCGGATGCTGCTGCAGCGCGAGCGCTTGATCTACACGATCGGCGATCGGTTCCTGTTCAAGTTGCCCGGTTGGGGCACCATCTCGGAGGCCTTCCACGTCAGCCCCGGCACCGTGCAGTCCTGCGTGAGCATTTTGCGCGACGGCAACCTGTTGGCCATCTCGCCGGGCGGCGTTTACGAGGCCCAGTTCGGGGACCATTACTACGAGCTGCTGTGGCGCAACCGGGTGGGCTTCGCCAAGGTGGCCCTGGAGGCCAAGGCACCCATAATACCCTGCTTCACACAGAACCTGAGGGAGGGCTTCCGGCAGGTGGGCATCTTCCGCACCTTCTTTATGCGGCTGTACAACAAGGTGCGCATACCGGTGTATCCCATCTACGGCGGATTTCCGGTCAAGTTTCGCACATACTTGGGCAAACCCATCCCGTACGACGAGAATCTAACGGCCCAGGATCTGCAGGTTAAGGTGAGCCGTTGAATTTTAATGCAAAAAGTAATAATAATATAAGTTTGTATTGACTTTAGGTGGCCACCGCCATTGAGGACTTGATCAATCAGCATCAGAGGCTGCCAGGCAGCATCTTGATGGCACTGCTGGACCGTCTGCCTTCCTTTAGGCGCCCCAGGGGCGTCGTCAAGAACAAGGATGAGTGAGGAGTAGTGAACAATCGAAGAAGAGAGAGGTCTAGATCTGTGTCTAGATGCTACCCCTTAGTTAATCCCATTTCCATATAGAGTATATAGAGAGATTAACAGATTGACTTTGGTTCTTGGCCATATAAAGACTTTGGTTCCCATGTGTACTTCATAGTGTGTATATAGGCAGCGCCATATATACTTATATATAACCATGCATCTCTGTAGATCGTGCATCATTTTTTTATATTGATTTTGTAAAGGTTTACCCTGTCTTTGATATACGTTTTTTTTTTTGTAATGTTTTAGCTTAATCCTTATCGTTAAAGTTCAATAAAACCCCGGACACGTACGCTGCTACACTTCACGGTGTACAAATCTACACGTAGATCGTATAAACTTTTAATAAGCTTTAAAAATTAAGACGAGTAAAAACCTGACTCCACCCCACAACATCCCCCTGTCCCCTACTTCCACTTAAGTCTTAAGTCAAACAAAAATAAAAAACACCGAACAAAGAAATTATTTCTACCTTAAACTCTTTTTTGTTTCTATTTTAATAACGAAGAGAAATATCTTAAATAACTTTTTTATTGCTCCCCTTATTCTTTCGCATTAAACAATTATATATAATTAGTTTTGCATTAAGTGTATATCGTGGATCTACATTTGCATATAAATATATATCTCATTTTTGTACCTTTTTTATGAAACAAACAAAAAACAAACAAGCTAAAAGTACATATTTCTGCCTCCGTGTGTGCCTGCCTGCCTGTGTTTGTCTGTGTGTGCGACTGTGTGTACTATATAGTTAAGAAAAATCATGTGTAAAGAATATATATGTATAATACATAGCAATAATAATATCGGAGTACTTCATGTTCGCTAATTATAAAGATTAACACAGGAATTACCACCAATGGAAAAGATAAATAAAAAAGACGAAAGAAATACAACTTGAACGATTCTGAATTAATGGTTTTTAGTGCAACAAATTTTACGGATTTTGTAATGGGAATTGTAAAAAAATATATATATAATAATATTATTGTTTAGTTCCTTTTGTATAGAGTTAGTGAATTTCTTTATAAAGTTACCTCTTGTTACCTCTATATTTCTTCCTATCTCTCTCTCTCTCTCTAGACATCTATGTGCCTCTCTTTCTTTCTCACGATTCCTTCTTGTCTTTTTCTTTGAACCTTCTACCTCTCTTTCTATTTATTTATCCCTTTGGCTCTCTTTCTTTTAACATGTCCTTAAGAAATCTCCAATGACTCTTCAATGTTTCCTCAATGGATTCCCCAAGGAATCAGCAATGACTCCTCAATGAATTCTTAATTATTCCTCAATTATTCCTCAATGAATCCTTACGGAATCCTCAATGAACCCTCAAGGAATTCCCGAGAAATATAAATCTGTGTCGAAAATATAACTTATAATTTCAGTGATAAATAATAACAGTTTATCCCAACAAGTAGTATAAACCTCACACAAAACCTTCTGAAGAGTGCCTCAAAAAACCACCGAAAGTTAGTAGTAAAAACAAGAAAAACATTTCTAAATTTCATATATTTATTTGTTATATTTTTTAAAATTCATCTATTTAACGCTAAATGACTTTCGTTTTCTTAACTCTTTCACACTCGTTTTTTTCTTTGTCAAAAATGCCTTAGGTTTCTGCAGCAACTGACTGGCTGACTAAATGACGACGACTGGAACTGCCTCTAAGGGATTACATACAATTATTGTTAGTCTACAATCAGAATGGGTATCCTTTTTTCACACAAAGAATCGTAGAGAGCGGCATTAGTTGGGGGATTCTTAAGTAACACAGCTGCAGAGATGTACTCCCTCGTTTTCAGCTAAACTAATCATTTACAACTTCAGGCGAAAAAGCAGCTCTCTGGCAAGTTCATGTAAATGCATTTGGAAAGGAAACGTAAGCTATAGTTTATATTTTGTCTCGTATATACCTTAAGATACGTCAATTGTTTAGCATTTTAAAAGTTGTTAAACTACAAAGACAACCCATCCTGCACAAATATATAGATATACATATATTATATCATTTCAGGAATCCGAGGCAGGGATGTTCGCGTTCGTTGAGGAACTCACAGCAGATTTTGTTTTGGGATCCAGATCCAAGACTTTAGAACTGCTCGGCCATAAGGAGGACGACGGAAGCTGTCCAGCCGGTGAAGGGATTGCAGCCCTTGCCCTCGCCGGTGGTGTCGTCATACTGCTCCCACAGGTAGCCGCTGCGCTGATACTGCCTGAAGATGTTGCCCACCAGATTGTCGCGCAGCTCGGCGTAGATCTCGCGCGCCAACGCCGCATTCGGCCCCTCGATCCGGCCGTAATGATGCAGGGCCTTGGCCGCCAAGTAGTTGATGTTTATCCAGATGGGACCGCGCCAGTACGGCGGATCGTGCTCGGTGTTCCGCTTCATGTAGAGCGGCGAGCGCTTCGACAGCGAGCGCAGGCCAAAGTTGGTCCAGAGTTGCTCTGGGTCCCGGAGATCGTGCAGCAGCTTGGTCAAGTACGGCGAGTCGTGCTCCAGCTGCTCCAGCAGCAGCGGGAAGAGACTCACGTAGCCGAAGGAGCTGTCCACGAACTGGTACGTTGGCTCCTCCAGCGTCACCCGCTTCATCTCGGGCTGCGGCTGGTACTGGTGCTGATGCTGGCGATGCTGCTGCTGTGGCGTCAGGGCCGGCGGCCGCTTCAGCTTCACCTGATCCGTGTGCAGTCCCCAGTCGGCGTACTGCTCACTGTATGGCGCCAAGTGCAAGCGGTTGAGTTCCTCGTTGTTGGTCAAAAAGGAGGCCGTCTCATAGTACTTGACATCGTCCTTGCCCAGGATGGTGGAGAGCTCGGCCATGACACTGGCCGCCAGAGCGATCCAGCAGCGCAGATCTACGTGCCGCTCCCTGTCCGTGGGATGCGAGGCTCGCGGATAGTCGTCGAGCCCGGAGGACAGACTCTTGGGGTTCAGCTCACGTGTTGTGGTGGCATTCCGGCCGCGCCACAGGTACGTGCCCAGCACTTCACCTGAAACGAGGATGCTGTTTAAGAGTACACAGATCGGAGGAGGATTATCTTACCCTTCTGCGTGGTGTTGTACCAGTTGAACCAGGCCTGCATCCTGGGATACAGGCGCTCCAGCGTGGCCAGCCTTCCGTTCTGCGACAACTCGGCCCGGTGGCTAGTGAGGAGCTTCCTCAGCGTGAGGAAGAACGTTGGCGGATTGGCATTGCTGTTCCTCTGAGTGACAAACTCCTCGGGCACCTTGGCCAGCGCCTCCACGCCCAGGATTTGCTCCCTGGGTATCCAGCCCTCCACGTTCAGGAGGTCAAACCAATGGCACAGAATGTCCAGCTCGATGTCGATGTCCCAGGCGCTGATCAACAGGCCGTGGAAGCCCTCGTCCCATAGAAAGCCTCGCGGAAAGAAGCTGCGCGACGGCACAGCGGTGTACAGCGGCGCCTTCCAGTACGGCACCGGGCTCTTGGTGTACACCGATTGCACGCGGCTGGAGCCGTAGAAGTAACCGATGCCGCCCAGCATGTTGCTCATCGCATTCCGGGCGAAACGCACCTCGTCCGGGGAGTGACCCTTCTTCTTCAGCTGGAAGCGATCCTCGAAGCGCCGCTCGAACTCCGATATCTTCTCCTGCAGCGACTCCTGGTAGGCCCTGCCCGTCGGCGGCTTCGGTATCGACTGGCCCAGCGAGAAGCCCGACGTCGACTGGTAGGTTATGTCCAGCGTAAAGTCCACCTCCGCCGTGATCTGTATGGCTATGAAGTTCGGCTCCGGGTTGTTGGAGGGCAGGCCGTTCTGGGAGACTATTTCGCCGGGCAGGCCTATGAAGCGGTTGCCTCGCTTGTCGGCAAAGGCGCGAAAGTGCGAGAACAGCGTGTCCTTGAGCTTGCCCAGCGACGGGGCCACGGTGCTCAGGTAGGACTTGTGCAGGATCTTGCCCTTGACGGCATGGAACCTCACCTGGAACTCGCCCAGGCCCTGCGTCTCGCCGTAGACCCCCGGCTCGGGGCTCTTGTCATCGGAGACGTACTTGATGTGCCCGTTGGTGCGCTCGTCGAGGGCCACGTACCAGATGAGCGAGATGCTCTTGTCCCAGGCCCGCGTCGTGTTCCGCACCGAGATCCTGGCCGTCCAGTCGCCGCCGTACTGCTTGCCCTCCGGATACTTGACAAAGGAGGTCTTCAGCTCGAAGGGCAGGTCCTGGATCTCCTGGACCCCAAAGCTGCGGCCATCGTGGTGCGTCCAGCCGTACGAGTCCAGCTTGTCGCCCTGCTCGCACCAGTGCCGGATGCCCTGGCCGCCGGGGCCCAGGTTGCTGGGCGTGTACCACATGAGGCCCATGACCAGCGAGTGGGGGTCGCGGGTCTTCATCCCGAAGTAGTTGAGCGGCCGGTAGGTGCCCCAGTAGCGGTCCAGCTGGTCCAGGCCCGACTGCACCACCATCTTCTGGTGGTCGAACGGCGTGTTCACCCGCGTCTCCAGGTAGCCCAGGTAGCCGAAGTACGAGGCGATGCCCAGGCACACGCACCCAATGAGGGTCTTCCACTTGTCCAGCATCAGGCTCGAGGACAGGCTGAATCTCGTGCTGCGCTTCTGTTTGGCACTCGCAGCCGCTGCCGCTGCTGCTGCAGCCGCCGCCGTCGCTGCTGCCTGCGTCGAGCCGGCTGACGAGGACTGTGCCGCGCTGGAGGAGCTGCCGCCTGCGTTCCTTGCCATTGTCCGCTCCCTGTGCCCTTTAATCGTCTTTTCTGATGCTTTGCAAAGGGACTTTTAGCTGCATTTACTTTACGGAGACAAAACACGAAAAGGAATTGTTTTTTTTTTCTTCTTTTGCTCCGCGCGCAGTGCTGCCAGACGTGGCGATGGCCACGTAAATTGTTTATTTGGGCATCGACAAATCACAGACAATCGAATATCGGAGTGGCGCAGGATTTAAAAATGAATACAACTAGCAGGGGGTTTCCTTTAGGTATTTATTTTAAAATAACAATTTTAACAATAAACTTTCACTGTATCCGTGTCAATTGACCAAAACTCCTCGGGCAACCAACCCAACTCCCAGTCATTGGTCTTCATCTTGATGAATTCCAAAGAATTGGCATCGCAGCACAGACACTCTTCCCTGGCATATGGGAGCTGGGTCCAATTGGTGGCACCTTCATCGTGGGCGGTATCAGAATTTAGACTTATGCAACTCTGAGCACGACTGACGGGCGGAGGGCCAGGTATCTGAGTCTGCAGGAAGCTACTCCTGCACTCGTTAAAACGCTGCTCCAGGGGACGATTCATGCTGCAGTCATATCTAATCGGTCGGGGCAGCTTGGACGCTGGCGGTGGCACAGGTGCTTCCCGTTCATCGGTTGAGGAACAGGACTCCGACACATTGACAATGTAACTGACGGGATCCAGCTCCAGCTCTGGTTGAACCTTGGGCGCTCGCGGAGATGGTCGAGTGACCGGGGAATGGCTTTCTATCCTCGGCCGCTTGGCGGATAGGCTGCTCGCGGGCACCTTCTTGCCGGGTGTGGTGAGGGGAGTGGCCAAGCGTCCGCCCACGTAGTAGTTGTCCGGCTTGGCAAAGATACCCGCCAGATATTTGAACATTTTGCGGCGTTACTAATAATTTATCGAATACTTATAAAATAATTAACTCGGAGAAGGGCCTTGAGAACTATGTTTTGACTTATTTCGCCATGTATCGGGAGTGAATATAAAGACTATATACACTAAAGTATGTAGAGTCAAATCCTTGTTTGAAATTGAGCGCCCAATTAACATTAAAAACTTTGTGTCGTCAATTTGGTTTACTGAGTCTTAGGGATATATAAATGAAGTATTAAATTAAGAAACATTTGTGCCATAAATATAAAATTTCAGTGTATGCCCAAGGCCTGGAAAACTGTGATTTCTGATATTTTCCACTACGTCAAAGAAACAGAGATAACATGCGTCACCTTCCCACAAAAAAGACGCGGCGCTGCCACACTTTGAAGAACGAACCAAGCGCTCTGGCTAATTTAGCACATTTTCATACACGTGTCATTTATTTTGATTGCGTTTATTTACATTTTTGTAATTAATACTTTACGAGATATTCCCTTCGGATTGGATAATGAACGTCAGCGAGGACTTTAAGCCTGTGCCAACCAAGGCAGCACTGGCGTTGCAGAAGAAACAACAGTCCAGCAGCGATTTTAAGGCGCTGGTGTTCCAGGAACCACAATATAAACCGAAATCCAAATCGGAACCCAAGGCAGTGGATCAGGAGGGATCCCAAGCAAGGCCCGCCCACAAAATCAAGGAAGCCGGAATGGAGCTGAACCCTGAGTTCGACATAAAGAAGGCACGACACGAGGTCCTGAACTTTGCCACCAAGAATCAGCGGGTCATCAAGAACAAGCGGAAAATGGAGATGTTCCAGCTGGCCAAGCTGGGCGCCAAGCCATTGAAGAAACCAGCGCGGAACTACAAGGAGCTGAAGGATGAGCGCCAGCGGCTGCACAACATCCGCGAGGAGCGCAAGAAGTTCCACCAGCTGGGCAAAAACCAAGCCGGCGCCGCGAGCGTCAAGTGCCGGACCAAAACACAAAAGGATCGCAACCAAAAGAAGCGAGCGCCCGTCTCCGCCATCGACCAGCACTATGGAAAGGCGCAGCCGAAGTTCAAGGCGAGAAAGTAGATTGTGCGGAACTGATTTTACAAATAAACCTAATTTAGTTAAACCTTATGAATAGTGTTAATATTTGCGCATATCGTTTAGTCTATGTATATTTTGCATGAATTTCACCTTGATTTGTTGTTAATCAACATCTAAGGTGGTTTAATTTAATAATTAAATGAAGTTTTAAAATACAAAACAAAGATTTGCAGTAAGACCATCCAGAGTTTGGGTAGTTATCCCAAAATGTAAATAAATGATTAATTAATTTTTGGAGCGCTTGAAAGCTTTCTGTTTAAATTAAGTATTGAAGAAAGAGCCGTTTTAGCACAATTTTGAAGTAAAAATTAAATTGTACCCTTAATATTGTAATTAAATTTATCCGTTCTGTGGCAACGCGGATTTAATTAAAACATTGCCAGATTATCGGCTGATAAACGGACTTTCCGCGTTGCTCAGCACTGGTGCATTGTTGATACGATTACGTGAATAATTTTTGCGAAGCGAATTAAGCTGCTCCAATTAATATCCAGCCCAGGATGTTCTCCCCCTCGCGCGCCCTTCGTCCGGCCCTGAGCCGCTGCTACACCCAGATCAAGGGCGGACCCGTGTCCGGCGGCAGCAGCAGCAGCGCCAGCCGCGGAGCCAATGCACCAGCATCCGGATCGGGAAGCACACCATCCGTCACAGGACTGACCAGCAATTGCGTGAAGCCCACCACTGGACCCGTGGGGCCCGGTGCCTCCCTGTCCGGGGAATACAAGGTTCCAGAGTACTACTCCTTCAACCGCTTTAGCTACGCCGAGGCGGAGGTGGAGATGGCCAAGTACCGCTGCCCGCAGCCATCGGCGCTGAGGAAGTAGGCCAACCAATTGTTGTTAATGTAAAATAAAACCAAATCAGAGTCAGGCTTGTTCATATAATGAATAAATCTCAATTTATTTTCTAGAGGGGGAGAGGGTTGAAAACCAGTGTGACCGTGGCAGCACAATTTGGTATTCTAGGTCTCGACGCTGCCCAACACCGAGCGCCGCTCTCTGCTCTCCGCTCCGCACAGTTTCAGTTTTACCCAAGAGCAAGCAAATTGGAGCGCGCGAAGCCCATTCTAAATTTTAGTGAAAACCATTAACTGTTGCCTAATGCACCTAAATAACAGCCGCAATCAGCGCCCGGCTAAGCGTTAAAGTGCAATATTAACGAGGCGAAAACCAAAAACAGCAGAAAAAACCAACAAAACACAGGGCCATTGGCGTGTGTGTGTGTGTGGTACAGTTGGGTAGAAAAACATCGCCGTTACTGGGTTGCCACCTGGTTGTCGGCTCTCCATCAATTGGTGCCACTTTTCAGTCTCTGCAGTTGTGCATCTTTCCCGATTTTTTTAATCTTTAAAAGGCATTTGTCCGCGCGCCAATTGAAAAGAAATAATCGTCGAAATCAGTTGCAAATTGCAAGCATAGTTTGAGTGCCGCCCCCCGAACGCAGTAGAGAGTATTAAACGGCAGTGTGCGTGCATTGCAGCAGCGCAGGCAGAGAGCGAACAAACGGACGAAAAAGAGAGCTCGTTGTGAAAGTGCCTGGCGAAAGGAATCCCATTCAGAGTTAATACACAAACGCCCGAGAAAATGTAAAGCTATTTTAGCTAAGGTAAGTAAAGTGGTTGCAGATTGGACCTGGCCGATATTTCTGCCGATTCGATTCTTCGTGTTTTCAGTTGTTGTTCCGCCATACATACGTATGCATGTATGCGTGTGTGTGTGTGTACATATATACGTATGTGCTCGGCTGGCGCGCGAAAAAGTGACGAAAATAGGCGCCAGAGTTGCCAGAGCTGCCTGCATACACACGCACACATGCATACGTGCATCCACCGAAATACAGTGAACATGGCAGTGCGAAACCCCAATTGAAATACCAGCAAGTCTTGAATTAAATAGAAATAATACCGTAACTATCGATTCTTATTTGGTGCAATTGAATTAATTACCCTGCAAAGTACAGCGTGAGGCGGTTGAGTCGGAGCAAATGCTGCCATGTTTGCGTGCACGCTGCTGCATCTTCCAATATCGGCCAGTGCCCACTGTCCTCGTATATGGTCACAGATTGCAACGATCTAATTTGTTTTGTCTTCTCCCGGTTTCCGCCGCAGGCTAACTCCATGAAAGATGCGAGCTGGGAAAAAGCAAGTAGCTGAAAGCGGAAAGACTCGTCCTTGCATCGTCTACTTGAAGAATCTGCGGGAGGAGGCAGAGCCCGCCGGCGGCAGACTGAGAAAGAGGGATCCGCGGGAGCTGCAGCTCCAGCAGAAGCGGGAACTGGCGCTCCGAGAGACGCCGCGTCGCGTCGGCCGTTCCGAGGCACTAGTGATCGACAAGAAGCCATTGTCCCGCACGCGGCAAGCAGTAGCCGCCAAATCTCCGATATCCGGCGGCGACAGTCCCTCGCCCCCCTCAAAGGCCACCAGGGCAACGGCAGCGGCGACGCCCGGCTCCGTCATGGCAAAGCGACGAAGCACATTGGTGCTGGGTAACTCCCACCAGAAGTTGACGGGCATCGGTCCGCGACGCGGCACTCAAACGGAGACGCATGCCACTCCGAAGATGTTCAAGCAGGCGGTCGCCAAGCACTTGGCGCCCAGCAGTCCGCCGCCGACCATTGCGGCCAGCCGCTCGAGGCGCTCCATCAAGCCGAACCCCAAGTACGCCAGCGAGGACCTGGTCACGCCCAAGTATATGGCCTCCCTGGCCGGCGAGGGCAGTCCCGTCTCTGGCGCATCGCGCCACAGGTCGCAGACGAAGCCGATGTACGCCGAAATGAACGATCTGCTGGACTTGGACGAGGACAATGACGACGAACTGGCGGACGCTGCATTCAATCCGCAACTGCACAAGTCCGACGAGGACGACGACGAGGAGTTCATCAGTGACGGCGAGTTCGAGCAGGAGCTGCGTCTCGAGAAGCTGCCGGCGGCGAAGCGCGGACGTGGACGTCCACCGAAGGCCAATAATCTAAAGACGCCCAGCTCTGCGGCTGCATCTGCCTCGAGTGCCGCCGCTTCAAACCGAGTGTTCCACAAACTGGAAGCTAACTCGGGACAGGGACGCACCGCACCTCCCAGCACCATGCAGCAGCTGCGTCGCACCTTGGCCGGGTCAATGGCCCGGAATAATGCCAGCATGACGGCGGATGGCGGAGGCGGAGGAGGAGCCAAACGGAAGCTGGAGATCAGCGAAAGCGAGAGCCCCGTGGCTCGCAAGCGTCTGGTCGTCTCCTCGACCAGTGGCAGCGGCCAGCGCAGTGTGCCGGTGGTCAATGGCGCCACCAAGAGGAGTACAACGCCCAGTGCTCATGCTAGCATCTCAAGGCCCAAGGTGGGCGGCGTCGGCAACACGCCGCGAATGCAGCCACAGCGATCGGCCGGTGCCGTCTTCAAGGTTAATCCCGCCACGCCCACAACAACCATACAGAATGCCACGAATTCCAGCGCACGCTCAACAAGAGGCGGATCGGGAGCAGGAGCAGGGGCAGGAGCTGCCAGCGAGGGCTCCCCGAAGGAAGAGTCTGAGGCCACATTCACCATAGTCAACATCGATGACATTATGAACCAGGACGACGTGCTGATCAGCAGAGCCAACACTGCGCTCGCTGCGGCAGCCGCCAGAGGAGGTGGCGCCAGCAAAAAGCTCGCCAAGGGCAGGCTCCGAATCAAAGACATCCTCTCCAGCAGCAACACAATCGGATCGGCAATAGAGAAGAAGCTGTCCAGCTTGGAGAAGTCGACGCCGGTGTCAAACAACAGCAGCAGCAGCAGTCAGGCGGCCAAGCGAATAAAGATCCTGGCAAGCAATAGCAATAGCACCAGCGGCAGCGGCAGTGGAAACGCCACCAAGCCGAGGGCTGCCGGCCAGGCGGTGGCTTCGGCTGTCCACAATCAATCCGCTGCTGCGTCCAAGCCCCGGCCTCGCATACTCAACGCGGAGATGGGCAAGAAGACGCAGCCGATGAAGCCGCTGATGAGCATGGGCCATGTGCTGTGCCCCACGGACGTGGACACTGAGGAGGACGATCCCGATCCAGACCTGGACCTGGACCTTGACCTCGATCTCGATGAGCCACCCGCATCGATTGTTACCAGACGCACTCCCAGACAGGCACCAGGACCGGCATCAGCAGAGTCGGGAACGACGGCATCCAACAAGTGGAGCAGCAGCAGCAGCACCAGCCGCCGCAAGGCGCCATTAACGGCCTCCACGGCGAATGCCCGGGCTGAGAAGAGGGTGACCAAGCTGGCCGATGGCCACGATGAGCCGGCAGTGTTCAAGAAGCCCGGCGGAAGTCCGCAGCTTCGCAGCAAGGAGAACCAACAGCAGCAGCAGCAGCAGGAGCAGCGCGACAAAGAGGAGGCGTCAGCGAAGAAGGAGACCGCCTCAACTGGAGCTGCATCCAGCGGCGGCGCGCCGACGGTCCTCAGCAGCCCGCAGAAATATTTCCCCCCGGAGACAACCATCTTCTCGGAGGAGGAGGGGCGCCTGGTGAAGAAGATCACGTGCTACGAGACGTGGCATGTGATCAACTTGCCAACGGAGTCGCCCACCGCGGTGGCAGCACGACAGCAGCGCACCTGCCTGGAGCTCGCGCTGGTCAAGCTGGCCAACGTGGCCGCTCGCCTCAAGGTCCCCTCCTCGAAGTGGAGCAGCAAGGTGACCCTGTACAAGGTATCGCCCACCCTGATGCAGCGCCAATCGATGATCATATTCACCGGCGATCTGAATGCCTACAACATACCCGAGGAGGACCGCCACAAGTACCAGCCGTCGTGCGTCCTGTTCCGTCGCACGGCGGCGGACAGGGCCAAGTCCCGTGTGCCCTACGACCGCGCCATCATCTTCAAGAACAAGTGCTTCTACGCCAACATCGACGGCAAGCAGGTGAACCTGCTGGGCGCCCCCGAATCGGTTGTCACCATCAAGGAGGTGGAGATACTGCTGGACATTGTCGATCGGCTGACGCTCAATAGCCAGCTGGTGGAGATGGTCAACACGAAGTGAAGTGGAAGTGGAACTGGAAGGACAATTAGGAATCGTAGTACATACTGTAAAAATAATTCACACACACAACACACACCCAACACACAAAAACACGCGAAAATATGGACACACTCTAATTTGTTTTATGCGCAAGCATGAACCACAAACGGAAACTGTAAACTGTAAACGTTTGCCCCCCTCTTTTTTTTTGTAAAACCATTAACTTAGTTGTAAAGCTTAGTCTAGCGTAATTATCTTTATATATTCTAATATCTTAAAAACAGCAGACGGACATCTATATATGCATGCATGCATACATACGGCTGAATATGTATGTATGTGCTCACAGTAAGGAATACCTTTGATCGGCTGACTCGTTGAAATTCGGAATTCGTCTCGGAAGCAAAGATCAGATCCCACAAGACGAGGAGAAGGATGCAGACTCTCGGCGCTGTCTGGAAATATGTTTTGATTAAATTATGTTTGATTAAAGACCCTTCCCCTCGAAAATAAATCAATAAACAATATCCGATTCCCTTTTTAAACTGGCAGTTAAACAATTATTTAAATAATAGCTCACACATGTAACAGTAACCGGGCGACCATACATACATATTGTGTTTACCGCCTAAGGATCGAAGACTAGTGTCTAAGCGAAGTGTACATTTTAAAAGGCCCCATTTAAACATAAATAAATAAAAGAAAAAAACGAATTCAAGCAGCACGAGCGTTTCAATTGAACGAATCTCACAACAAACACAAAGAGCTATAAATAAAACATGGCACTGGGAGGGGGATAAAGATGTAAATGGAGTTGAGTTTGTGTTATCTCGGATTTAAAAAAGAAAAGATAACGATTTTGCTCTTGATTTTGTTCATTGAAGAATGATTATTATCTTGTCTTTATACCACAGGAATAACAAAGAGATTATTGTTTTTAGATTGTGTTATTTTTTGGGACCTATGAATATATTTGTTATATGAACCAAAGACAATACAGCCTGATTCTGGTCTTTGGACATATTTCTGTGTGTGTTCTGGCATAAGAGGAGAATATCAGTTGATCCAGATTAACATTTTCTTTATTGAAATTATAGCAGTGACTAATCTTTGTTAAAGATTTATTTAATTTACATATTCAAATGCATTTTTCCATTATTGTTTTTATTAAAAATAATTTACTTGTCAGTTTTTAAACAAGGAAAATCACATTTTAATCCGTTTAAAAAAATATTTAAAAAAAAAAATAAAACAAAAAAATAATTTAAAAATACTTTATTTAAAGGCGATCAAATTATGAACATTAATGATTAAGAAGTTAATATCTATAATTTTATCATCAAAGAACTATTTAAACTACTTAAGAGAAAGAACATTAATTGTAAAGGATAATTATATTATAATTTTGGTCAGAAGTTTGCAGCGAAGAAGAGCCAATAAATTAAATATATTATTGATTAGCATACACAACCGACGCGATCTAGTCTTGCCTGGCAGAAAAAATAAAAATTTGTGAAAAATTAAAATATATGTTATTTAAATATACTTTTTAAAATTTTTGATTTAGTATGCTGTTTTATTGACCTAACAAACGCTAAAACAGAAATAAAACAGAAAAGGTTTACGAATGGAAATAAATGCAGTTTTTGACAAAGTTTTAGTTATTTTTAAACTTTAATTTGTCGAACAAATGACCATATAAAATTATTGATTATAATGCGCATATTTCAGACGTAGACGAACATCCTGAAACCCATCTTAAACCTAAAAAAAAATTTAATAATTTAAATTTGCAAAATATGAAATTAAAATATAAAGTTATCGATATATTTTTAGTATTTTCCCTTCAGCGTTTTTGGGGGCGTGTGGCCGTATTACCGTTGACGTTTCATTTTCAGTATTTCGGCCGTGTGTGACCGTTTCGTGAGTTACATCCCTACACAACTGCAGACAAAAAGTGAATATTTCGGGTTTTTTTTGTTGTCATTCGTCTGAACTTTCGCCGTGCAATCAATTGCGATTAAATCCGGCCGAGCTAATCCGTAACGCTAATTAGCCAGTGGCGTGGCCGGGCCCCAGCGCCCAAGCAGATGGAGCAGGAGCTGCCGCAGTAGTTCCATTACAGTTCCCATTTCCATTGAACAAAACGAACACCCAACCCAAAAAAAAGAAGAAAAAACGCGAAGCAGAGGCGGCGGCGTGCGAGAGCGAGAGAGCAACAGCGCAAGAGGAGAGCGAGAGAAAGAGAAAGAGAGGCGGAAAAAAGGAAAACTCGAAAGAAGAAAAACTTGGCATTTTATTCCGGATTAATTGAAGGGGGAATCGCGCGCGGCCCAACTTTCCAGCAGAGCACAGAGACGCCATGGACGCGGACAGGGGCGGCGGTGGCGGGGGCCAGGAGACGAAGGTCATCTACCACATAGACGATGAGACGACGCCGTATCTGGTGAAGATCCCCATACCATCCGCCCAGGTGACGCTGCGCGACTTCAAGCTGGTGCTGAACAAGCAGAACAACAACTACAAGTACTTCTTCAAGTCGATGGACGCGGACTTTGGTGTGGTGAAGGAGGAGATTGCCGACGACGCCACCATCCTGCCCTGCTTCAACGGGCGGGTCGTCTCCTGGCTGGTGTCCGCCGACGGCACCAATCAGTCGGACAACTGCTCGGAGCTGCCCACGAGCGAGTGCGAGCTGGGCATGCCCATGACCATGCCCATGCCAATGGGCAGGAAGCAGGGCCCGCTGGGCCAGCAGCAGCAGCAGCAGCAGCAGGTGCAGCAGCAGCAGCAACACATGCAGCAGCAGCAGCAGCAGCACCTCCAGCAGCAGCCCCACCTCCAACAGCAGCAGCAGCAGCAGCAGAAGCTCATGAGCAACCCGCTGATGCAGCCGCCACCGCTCACATATCAATCGGCATCGGTGCTGTCCAGCGACCTGGACTCGACCAGCCTCTTCGGCACCGAATCGGAGCTGACCCTCGACCGGGACATGACCGACTACAGCAGCGTGCAGCGGCTGCAGGTGCGCAAGAAGCCGCAGCGGCGCAAAAAGCGGGCGCCGAGCATGTCGCGCACCTCCTCGTACAGCTCCATCACCGACTCGACGATGTCCCTGAACATCATCACCGTCTCGATCAACATGGAGGCGGTCAACTTTCTGGGCATCTCCATTGTCGGCCAGTCGAACCGCGGCGGCGACGGCGGCATCTACGTGGGCAGCATCATGAAGGGCGGCGCCGTCGCTTTAGATGGCCGGATCGAGCCCGGCGACATGATACTGCAGGTGAACGATGTGAATTTCGAGAACATGACCAACGACGAGGCGGTGCGGGTGCTGCGCGAGGTGGTCCAGAAGCCGGGGCCCATCAAGCTGGTGGTGGCCAAGTGCTGGGACCCGAATCCCAAGGGATACTTCACCATACCGCGGACGGAGCCGGTGCGACCGATCGATCCCGGTGCCTGGGTGGCGCACACCCAGGCGCTCACCTCGCACGACAGTATTATCGCCGACGCCATGTCGGAGCCGATCAAGGAGCGACTGGACCAGAACAACCTCGAGGAGATCGTCAAGGCGATGACGAAGCCGGACAGCGGACTGGAGATCCGCGACCGGATGTGGCTGAAGATCACCATACCCAATGCCTTCATCGGTGCGGACGCCGTCAACTGGGTGCTCGAGAACGTCGAGGACGTGCAGGACAGGAGGGAGGCCAGGCGGATCGTCTCCGCGATGCTGAGGAGCAACTACATCAAGCATACGGTCAACAAGCTGACCTTCTCGGAGCAGTGCTACTACGTGGTCAACGAGGAGCGCAACCCGAACCTGCTGAACCGCGGTCCGGGCCACCTGCACCCGCACCAGCACCCGCACCCGCACGGACACGCGCTGAGCCACGCGGACACGGAGAGCATCACCAGCGACATCGGGCCGCTGCCGAACCCGCCCATCTACATGCCATACTCGGCCACGTACAACCCAAGTCACGGCTACCAGCCGATCCAGTACGGCATCGCCGAGCGACACATCTCGTCCGGATCGAGCAGCAGCGACGTGCTCACCAGCAAGGACATCTCGGCGTCGCAGAGCGACATCACCTCGGTGATCCATCAGGCCAATCAGCTGACCATTGCCGCCCACGGCTCCAACAAGTCCTCCGGCTCCTCGAATCGCGGCGGCGGCGGCGGAGGAGGAGGCGGCGGCGGCGGCGGTGGCGGCAACAATACCAACGATCAGGACGTATCCGTATTTAATTACGTATTGTAGAGAAACCTTTCTTTTTGCAATCAAATTGTGTTTTTAATTAATTAAATTAAAATATGTACGATTATTCTTTTTTTATATACGAGTATACAAAGCAAACGAAACGGCAAAAACAAAAACAAAAACAACAATATAATAATTAATAATAATACTTATGTATAATGTACGTACTTTGTAAGTCATAGAAAAGAACGCATAACACACACAACACACACGGATAAGCGCATTACGACGACGATACCAAGTGCAGAGCAGCAGCAAGGATCACATCCGCAGGGATGACGCGACAGATAAGATCAGGTCAAACTTCAAAAATATATACATGATAATGATAAGATCGAGATCGGGATCGAGACCGAGAGACGACAGGATGGTCGCCCGCCCGGCTGGAGGGCAGGGCTCTAGGAGGATCAGTTACGCGGCAGCATGAGTATGGCCGATCGATCGATGGATGATGATTTTGAATAAAGTTCTAAGAATTTAGTAATCACAAAGTAAATAAATACAAATAAAATGAATAAATCTATGGCTTTTATTATAAATCGGGGAAAGTTTATTAAAAGACTTGCCGTGAGATTCGAGGGATATTTTTTAGCTTGGGAATATGGGTTCATATTGCAGTTTTCAAGCAAATACTCTTGTGTGGATTTTGCATTTGCGGAAAACTACTCAAATTCCCAAGTATGAATTCGGAATTATACAACTGAAATATATTTTGAATAAAATTTAAATACAAGTCCAATTCTGGCATTACAGATCTCCGGCAGACGGCGGAACAGATTTATTCGAGGTATATGGTTCGTACGTGCACTTTATGGAAAGCAGAAATCAATCTATAAATAGATTTACCCTTTTGTAAAGAAAGTCCCCACTCCATGAAATATATGGGATTCCCACGCCCACCATTTCCATAAGTTCAGAGGTTTTCCTGGTTGCACAAAAGGAATTTCCCTATATTTAAAGACAATTAAAAAGGTTTATTTAAATAAAAGATACACTTATCGTAGAATATTTTAAACCTTTCTGATTGTGTGTGTATTTAAAGATTATCTTGAATATTTTAAATGTGAAATAAAATTGCAATAAGAACCCTAACATTTCCAAATTAAATATTAAAGTAACCATTTTATTTAATTTCTTAGACTTATGAAATGTCCAAGTAATATAATGGAAGCTTTCCGAAAAATGCACTTTTCAATTCATATATTTTGTGTTAGTGAAGATTTAAATCAACTTTAATTAACAAACTAATATTAGTTTTATAACCCTAAATAAAAACAAATAAAACCAAAATTATTTACATCAAAAATTGAAAATTATTTAATTAAAAAATAAACCTAATTATTCTCATCCCATCTCTATTGGTTTACAACTATCGCTTTGATGCCGCCATGTGTTGTTGTCAATAGTGTCATCTCTAATGCGCGAGTAAACACCAAACACATACAATTTTTTCATTGATTTACCAACAGAAAAAGCTAGAAAATCCAACGAAAAAAGTCATAAAAACAGATTAACTGTGGATATATGTAAATAGTGTAAATAATCGAATAATTTCCAAGAAGCAAGGACTAAAGCAAGACAGAAAATACATCATAAATTAAAGAAAACAAAACACAAATAATGGCAACCGAAGTGGAGCCAGCGAATACGGCGGACAAGTTCTCAGCCAATGCCGAGGAGCTGGAGAGTTACTATCTGATGCTGGAGGCGGGCAACATTCCTGAGCTCCAGTGGCAATTCCCCGGACGAAGGGAGCCCTCGCCGGAGCTGGTGGGATCCGGCAGAAACAGCAAGGAACTGGAGCAGACCACCGATGCCATCGAACAGGAGTAAGAATTATATATTTTATAGAATTAAATAAGAGATATAACTTATGTGATTGCTCGTTTTAGACCCCAAAAGGCCAACGACTTTGACTTTAGCGACGAGGTGGCTCCGACACAAATGCGCGTCCGCAGTCAGACGTCCACGCCAAAGTCTGCCAAAAAGAAGACGGCCAACTTTGCCGGCGTCATGGAGACTCTGAAGAAGAAGAACGCGGAGAGCTCCTAGCACACGCTGAAGTTCTGATGCATCCAGAAGAAGGGGATCGGAACTACCACACACCCAAATCTAAAGATCACACTGCGCGAGGGACTGGTTATAAAGGTCTGTAAGTTGGTGGAGAAACCAGAAGAACCAAGCTCCGACGCCAATAGAAGGAACTAGAGCAAAGGAAGCCTCGATAATTGAATAGTTGTTTAAAAAAATGACTACGGCTTGAGTTATTTAGGGAATTCTCTATACGACTAAGTGACTAAATTATTGAAAATATCAGCGATGTGTTGGCAATATATTTAGCAGGATAGGAAACAATCAAAACCACCCGCTAAATTTTCGGCTAAAATCTAGTTGCACGACATAGATATACTTTTCTAGACGTTTCTGTACTATTCTGTATACTCTTTCCACTAGTTTGGTTCAGATTTCCGTTTTAGAAACACAATTAAAAAGTGGCTCATCTCTTGTCCTATATAAATTTTAGGGCTGAAAATGTCTTTTTTAACTATCAAATTTTAACATGAATAAAACAGCCGGGAAATATTTACCAAAGTTTATAGCTTAGCCCATTTAATAACATAAATATATACAGTTTTAATCTGTAATTAAATATTTTTTTAAAATCAAATATTAAGAAATGAGGTTTAAACATCATCAAGCTAATAATAAGTAAATATTCATATTTATAATTATTAAAAATAACTACAATGCTATACATATATTTTAAATAATTTATTTTATCAAGAAAAGGGATACAAAGATTCCTTGCAACATAAAAGTATAGCTTCACTATTAGGATTAAATATGAAATTATATATATATTTACAAACAGTAATGTAAACAATGAACTGCTAGATACCAGATCTTGTGTACTTATATATAAGAAAATATATATACCAAAACGGGGTAAATTTAAGAGAAGCCGTTGGCCAGACTTTAATATAACACAAGAAGATAGAATATAATTAATTAATCTGAATCACTTTATACAGAAATTATAATACGAGCAGAGGTGGAGAAACATTTACTTGATTTTCTTCAAAGTAAAATAACTTACAAATTAAATCTTTTTCGTGTGATTTCTTCTTTAACTAGAAATCTGTAAAAGCATCCGGCTAATAAATTTCCATCAAGGAGTCACACCTGTGTATATCTGTGTATATTCGAAGCACTGTAGATCGTACTATTTAGCATTCGCCAAGGCACTAAGTGCCTAGAATTGCAGTTACTGCGGGCGAGGTTCGCACGGAACCCCACTCGCGGTTAGTAGATCTTAATCTAATTTAAAAATATATAAGTGTACATTAACAATAAAAAATCTGTAAATATAAACAAGTGAAAACTGAAACCACAAAAAGCTGTTAAAATGTTCGTGTTTGAGAGTAAATACAAATCGTTGAAATCAACACAAGAGTCCCGAAAAACCGTATAAAATATTAATAACCATGATAAATTTAGATATAAAGTATATGTGTACATATATTAATTAGTAGTTAGCCGTCAAGATCTAGCATTATAGAATAAGAATATATAAATTAGTACTAAATAAATATTGCGAACACTGGAAAAAATAAACTTCACAGGAGATCAATAGTGCTATCTCTTTTATTTTTGTGTTAAATACTATATAAAAGGTATCGCAGATCCTTTTTTTCTAATGAAGAAAACTAAGGTAACTATATTGAAGAGTATATAATTGTCTATATCTTTTTCCAAGAAATATATAAATATGACTTGATCAAGTCTCCATTTCTTAAAGAAATCATATATATCTATATTGTTAATGTGTATGTGGAAGGTCTCTATGCTCATAACTAAACTAATGCTAAAATAAATAAATAATATATATTATTACTCTTAAATCATCGACTAATTCTTGGTAGAAATATTGTGGGATTACTTTATTTGTTTAAATATTTAGGTGTGTCTTTATAAAATATCAACTTTATTAATTTATAACTAATAAATTAATAAATAAGAAGCTATGAAAGCTATCAGTCTACCTATTTTGGGTTATCTTTTTGCTTGGACCGACATCGTATCTATGGTTATTTCTTGATCAGCATTAACAGCCGAGCCAATCTAGCCATATTTGTACGAAAACAAATTTTACTTCATTTTTTCGAAATTTTATAAGGGGTTACATCGTCAAAATTGTCAAAAACTCACAAAAAATTTTTAAAAATTTAAATTTATAATACTGGTTTATTAATCTTATAAAAACTAGCATAGTAAAGCTTTCCGAATGCAATTTAAACCATTTTTGGCAGAGATTTTGTTCGATTTTCATGATCCAGAGTTAAACATAAACCTCGTCTTCCCGGAGTTAGCTTCGTTCCTTGATTTTACTCTTCTTTCTTCTTACAACCACTCGACATCCTCTGTTGGCTTGCTCCTCGCTTGAACTCGTCGTTTTGTTCCTCGCTTGTCTCGTTGTCGTTAACTCGCCGCTTTGAGTTCGTTCTACTCGCTGATTTTGTTGACTTCGGGTGTTGTCTGCACCTCGAGGCACCCATTGAATCCTCCCAATTAATAAATAAACAAAAGTCTTAAATGAAATTGCACTTTTAAACACGTAAGAAAATTGATTTATTGTGTCGGACAAATATCCGCGTCTCGCTTAAAACACATCAATAATAATAAGTTATTGTGCCTGCGGTTGTGTGTCTGGTAGGTTGTGCATATACCGTCTTGTATAGTGCTGCCTGATCAGCATTTGTGTAAATATATATGTATATATATATATATATGTGTATATAATAATTCGTTTCTGTTTCGAAGTATTCTGTAGGTTAAAAATGGCATTTGATCAACTTTAATTGACATTTACCTTAGGACTATATGTGCACATATGTTTTTGTTTTTTTTTGTTTTCGTTTTAGTTTTTAGATTAGATTAATCTTAGTCTTAATCTTCGTTCGTGTAAATTACCGTGTGTTGCCGTAACTAATTAAATTTATATAGTATTACATTATATTATTTACACGTACGTTTACAATGTTTTGCTTTGCGTTTTTGGGTGTATAAATGCACAAAAAAAATGTAAGCTCAAGCTTAACAATATTTAACAAAGTCGGCTAAAATATACGTATGTATATAACACAATAATGGTTGAGAATTTTTTGTATATTTATATATAAAGCCAAGGGGGAGGGACGCCCTGCACTTGGTCAAGAGAAGGAGAAGGGTCTGGTCTTTAGCACAGGAATACAAACTAAGGGTCTGGGGCGAGAGTCCAGGAGAAAGGCTAGAGCGAAGGCGTGAGAGGTCTGGTCAGCGGATGGGCTTTGGGGTTCTTGGGTGCTGTGATTCTTTCGAAGGCATTGCGTCAAGTGGGTGTTGTGTGTGTTTTAAAAACCATACAGTTACAAATGCTAACAGCTTAAAAAAATACGTATTCCTAACTATATATGTATATATATCCTTTCATTCCACCGTGTTCAGAACACTTTTGCCCCGCGTGTCCCTCGTCACTACCCCCCTCCTTCCATATTTGGCGGCAGCTGTTGGTGCGGATGCGGCTGGTCCACCATCGGAAAGACATTGACGCCCACCTCCCGCGAGATGAACTCCACAATGGTGGCGAAGCTGGGCCGCGACTTGGGCGTGACATGCCAGCACATGAGCATCAGGTCGTACATGAAGTCGGGGCAGTCCGGTCGAGGTAATCTGAATGCAAATGTAACAATTTATTAGATTTTTTCAAAGTCAAAATAAATTAAGAACAGTTTCCTACTTTCTTTGACTATCAATGTTAGGTTCTTTTTATTGCTTTGTTTTTAAATCATTAAGCAGAGTCTCAATATTTTAATAGCCATTCTTTGAATTGCTTTTATTTTTGGCAAATGAACCACACAATTGCCTTGTTGTCGACTTGAGGCATATCTCAAACGCTAACCTTCGATGCTCTCACCAAGCACGCTTCACAAATTAATACCTCAAGTGGGACATATTATGATTAAATACCTATTTTATATACTTATTTGGCTAAGCTAAGCTCTGTGCGATAACCTCTACGACCCAAGTCAGACTTACCGCTCGCCCTGCTGCAGACGATTGAGGAAATCTTCTGGCGACGTTTGCATAGGCACCAAATTGGGATCTGCTCCCATGGAGAACGTCTCCCAGAGTGTGACGCCATAGCTCCACACGTCCGAGTGCGATGAGAATTTGTTTGTGGCAATGGCCTCGGGGGAATACCTGGTTAAAATATATATGTTAATATTTAGTAAATATTCGAAATTCTACAAAATACATGTATATTTTGTAGAAGAAATAAATGCTGTCATAGGAACATCAAGCTCGGGGTTATCTCTTGCCTTGATAACCCATATTTTTTGCTTTTTTGCATTCTTTTTGAAAAGTTTAATAGCTTCTGTCTAAGAGCATTAAAACTGGTTTTATATTCTTAATTTTTATACCAATTAACATGATAAGGTAATCTAAAATATATATTTGCTGCTACTCACCACATAATGGGCAGCTCCCGATTGTTCTGCGCCAAGTAATATCCATCGGAATTGGCAAACTGCGCCAGGCCAAAGTCTGAGATTTTTAGGCAATCTTTGCCGCCGGTTCGATCGACAAGCACGTTGCGGGTGGACAGGTCCCGATGGATCAAACCCATGGAGGACAAGTACTTCATGCCCTGTTGGCGAACCAAAAAAACGTATTTGCTGATTAAATATATGTACATATACATAATCGATCCCAAAGGAGACGTATATTACTTAAAGTCTCTTTTGGGAACAATTTTAGAGCTATGTTTGCTCCCACCGAGGGACTTGGGGCATATTTATAACTTTAAATCAATATTTTAATATTAAAAGAGGCTAAAAAAATCATAACCATGTCAAATGAATGTAGAATCTAGCTAGTGCTCGATCTTAGGTCCTACTCACGTGTGCGATGTCCAGCGCATAGCCAACGAGACGGGCATTGTTGAGTTTCGGCGCCTCGAAGCTCAGATACTTCTTGAAGGAGCCAAAGAGGAACTCCATCACGATGGAGGTGAGGGACTCGGACCAGTACTTGAACTTGACGACATTCGGATGGTCGAGCGTGCGCATGATCTGCATTTCGCGCTTGAAGTCGCTCGTCGACACCTGCATCGCCTTCAGCTTCTTGACGGCCACCTGCTCGCGGGCTCGCTCCTTGTCGTAATATTCCAGATGTCCCCGATACACCACACCGAAGTTTCCCTCCCCGATCTTGTCGCTCTCGCAGTACAGCAGCCGGCAGTCGTTCAGCTCCACAACCATCAGCATATCGGCGCTGGGGAAGATGGTGTCCACATGCAGGTCATGGAAGTTTTCAGCGTCTTCCGCATCGCCAGTTCCATCTGAGGCGGCAAATGGGACAAAGAAAGGTTACTAGAAATTCACTAAATTAAGAAATCTCAAAGCACTCACTCATGGACAGGGGCGGGGGCATGTAGTGGTCGTCCGACTTGATTTCGATGAGGCGGGAGAAGATGTCTTGGTGGCTGAACGTCGGATCGTCGCTCCAGCCGTCCATGATGGTCTCGGATATTTGCGGCGGACACATGTCCGTGTGGAGCAGCGGCAGTATGTTGCCGTCCTTTAGTCTCTGCCGCTGCAGGTCCTCCTGCGTCAGCTGGCGCAGGTCCTTCCGGCAGCGCGAGAATATCTCGTAAATGGTGGTGGCAAAGGCCCACAGCTGGGTGCTAAGATCCTTCTTCGCCGCCTGCAGATTCCGATAGTACTTCGTGGGGATCCACGGCGAGCTGCGAAGCATTCCGAATTGTAATTAAATAATTGTAAATTGTAAATGAAGAGAAATACTCACTCAGATTCCCGGTAGGGACGCGGATAGCCAGGATCACCGATCTTGGCATCGAGCATCTGGGATCCCGGATCGTACTTGGTCACGTACAGATTGCTGCAACGGATGTAGCTGTGTATGATCTTGTTGTCCTCCAGGTAGTGCATGCCGCGCACCAGGCCCTTCATCAGCTCCACCAGACACTTCTGGCTGACGTCGCGGGAGGTGTAGAGGAACTTGTTCAGCGGCCCGTAGCGCGAGTACTCCATGACCATGGTGTACGGGTCCGAGAGCGTGAGGCCGTACAGCTTGAGGAACTGCGGCGACTGGATGAGGGTCCAGGTCTGGGCCAGGCGGAAGAACTCCATAAAGTTGCCGTCGCTCTTCATCATCTTCATCGTCACGGAGACGTCCTTGACGGGACTCTGCTGGATCCAGTCGCCGCGCATCGTGAACATCATGCCGTCATCGCCGAGCGAGATCGAATCTGTTGCGGGTGAAACATAGATTATAGCATATATTAACCCGATCTGCTATTCAAGAGGCTAGAGTTCCCACCTGGATACCACTGCAGATCCGTTTTGGGATTGAAGATCTGGGGATTGCGTCGCTGCAGCTCCGCCTCGCTCAGCTGGACGTCAGTCTTTTTGGCCTTCAAGTTCTTTGGCAGCAGCAGGAGCAGCAGCGGCGGCTTGTCGTACACGGAGGCGGGTATCCGGATGCGATCGCTCACGTCCGCCTGGATGAAGCGCGCCACCTCCTGCAGGGAACTCAATGTGTGCTCGTTGTTGTTGATGTTCAGCTTCCACTGCGAGTCCTTGCGCACAATGCGAAAGGTCTCCGTCTTGCAACGCTGCTGCGGTGTGTCCTTGCCCATGCTGCAAATACATATTGTTCGTGTTACTAATTTCATATATATTTCCTGCACCAAATCTAAGCAATGTGCCACAGTAGAAGCGAGCTAGTTGGTTGCTGTTTCGTGGCATTTCCCAAAAGCTTGATAAGGGGACAAAAGGGCCGACTGATAAGTGGTTCGCAAGCACTCACATCTTGGTTATGATATCGATGTAGTAGACGTCGTACTCGCGATCGCACTCGCGGATGATGTAGCTGCCGCACTTGTCGTTGTGCTCGTGCAGCTTCATCAGCGAATAGGCGCCGCCGATGGGGCCGTGGCAGTAGAGCGAGTCCAGCTCCGCCAAACTGGGCGTTCGATACGAATGGCACAGATCCTGCATCCACTTCGAGGACATTCTGTGCGGAGTTAATTTAAACATTAAAAAGGAAACTTAAAGCTGTAAGAATGTAGATAAAACCCTACCTCTTGTAGATGCTCAAGTACGAGATGAAGGACTTCATCTCCTTCTCGTTCTGGAAGTGCATCTCATAGCCCTTGGGCAGGCCCACAATCTCGAGCCGTACGTCGGTGCTGTTGATTTTCGAGATCATGAAAATGTCCTCCACTCTGCCCAGGAGTATCCACTGCGAATTAGAAAGGGAGTTCAATGTATTTACTTGGCGGGAATCGAATTAATCCACATATTTGTATATAGATTTCTCTGTTTTCAAGGCAATCTATAAATGGCAGAAACGCTTAACGCGAACTCATTTAAATATATTAATCTTTAAAAGCTTTGCTTTGCCTTGTGACGCAACACAGAATCGGAGTTATCAAAATATTTATGACGTCCCCAGGGAAACCAGAGACTTCCTGCTAAATTAACAGCTTCGGAAACTGAGCGATAAACAAAACTGGAGAAACCCTTTTGGGCTCCTTAAAGTCGCCATTCGACTCGCCTCTTTATGTAAATGTTTGTAAGTTTATTTTATATATTGTTTATTTGTTTTTTTGTGGCTTTCTTCAAGCTGAAACTGAGATGAAAGCAACAGTAATTTTAATGAAAATTTTGTATTTGATTGTTTGATGTTTTGAAAACGAAATTTAGGGCTTAAAATATCAGTAAAATATCAAAAATTGTAATATCAATTATGTACTTCTGTTATTTCCTTGTTAAACTTATAAAAAAAATGTAAGTTCAGTTTAAATATATAACTTAAAACAGAGACAAGCTCTCGCACTCACCTTTAGCGTCGCCTCGGACGTCACTCTGGCCACCTTGAGGCCCGGCTCCGCCGAGTCGTGCGGAAAGACCCGGACGTAGACATCGATGCCACTGGCACTGGTGGTGCGTCGCTTGTTCTTCTTGCCGCTGCCGCTGACGCTGACACTGGAGGAGCTGCCGTTGGTCGAGGGATTATTCGGGTTATTCGTTGTGAGCGTGGAGACCGTGCTGGAGGACTCGGTGCTGGCCAGCGTGGACGTTGAGTTGCTGACAATGCTCCTGAGATGGCCGCTGCCGAAGACGCCGCCGCCCATGGGCAGGTCCTCGTTGGGCAGGCACTGCACGGTGACGGTGAACTGTTCGGTCATGTAGGTGGGCGCCAGGTGGGACACCTGGTGGACGTAGTGCCACTTGAGGCGCTCGACGCTCGGCGAGTTGGCGCTCAGGTTGCGGAACACCTCGCGGATCTTGTTGCCGACGAAGAAGCTGTGCGCCCGCCACAGGCTGGGCGGCAAGTACATCTTGTAGTTGCGCTCGATGGAGCGCTCCAGCTGCTCGCCCGGCGCCTGCTCGTGCTTGTCGATCAGCATGTCCATGACGGCCAGGCCCATGGACTTGTCCTTGTTGTCCGGATACTTGATCTCCGAGATCAGCTCGTTGCGCATGTCGTAGCGCATCTGGGCGTAGAGGAAGCTGTGGCTCCTTCCATCGATCACCTCCAGTTGGCTGTCCAGTTCCGGCACCCGGAACCGCATCCGGAAGCAGTAGGTCAGCTGGCAGTGTAGCCGCTCGCCGGGCATCGCCCAGGTGAGGTCGAGTCGCACCAGCGGACTGGGGCGGCGCGACGTCGAGTGCTCCCGGATGCCGTACAGGAGCTGGGCGGTCGGCGCGATCCCCAGGAGCCGGCACATCGCGGTGCGAATGTCCTCGCACGGCATGGAGGGAAAGAAGTGCTCGTAGTCGTTGGTCATGTAGTTCCACACCCGGATGGTGCCGTCGTTCGTGTTGACGCTTTGCGAGGAGGACGCGCCGCTGCGCATCGAGGCGTTCGTCAGGCTGGCGCTGTCCGCCAGCGACGTCCGCCCGCTGCTGCAGTCGTCCATTTTGTGGATCCTTCCTTCTCCCTCTCGAGCGAGTGTGTGTGTGTGCGTGTGTGTGTGGTGCAACTGCGTTTCTCCTCTCAACTTCGCGGATGCACTTGGCTGTGAGTCGCGGCCTTACCTTGGCGAGGTCCTTGCTCTGGGATGCCGTGCGCTTCGCCGGCTCATCCGATGCGGCTGGCAGCTCGCCAACAACTTATTGTGTGGAACTCAGAGAAACCGATAAGGCAGACCGAGATCCGAGATTCGAAGCTCGTAAAAAAAAAAAACTTTCAGCCTCCGCCGCTGCTGCTGCTGCTGGCCCTGCCGCTGACGCCGCCGTCGCCGTAGGTGGCGCAGCTTGTTTAGTATCGCGATCCGTTCGGGGCAGGAGCTATTCTAGGCTGGGACCGGAGCGAGGCGACAAGAAGCTGGACACTAAGCACAAATCTTCGTTTTAACAAATAATAAAAAAAACCATTCTAGTGTGACCGCTCGTGCGGCTACGTAGTTAGAGGTGGCAGAAAACATAACCATTGCGATTCCGATGTATCGCACTATCGATTGCTACCAATCGATGCATGCAGGGATCTTGACGATATATTCGCCAAGGTGCTGGTCACACTGACCAACTAAAGCTACAAAGTTATTTTCGAAAATCGGTTAATGTAACGTTAGTTTTAAAATGTTTATTCGTAAAAACAAGTTGTTAAACACTATAGATATCATTGTTGATGTTGGTATCGGGTTTACATATATATGTATGTATATATATAAACTTATGTACAAATTTGCTTCAAAACTGACAAATAAGCGTAAAGTTTGATCGGAACGTATGGCTAAAATTGAAATACTTGTTTAGGTAAGCGTGACACAACACGGATTAAAAATGCCCATAAATTCACTAACACATTTCCAGTCTACTACACTTACGAGTAAGTAAAAAACACGACGATTAAGTACACCGATTACACACGAACTGTCTTCTACAACACACCAAAAGGCCCGTCTTAAAAATAATCCATATCCATTTAGTGTTAGTTTCTGTGAGTTTCAAGGATAATAAACCTCAAAGTAAAATATAACAACTTTCCCTTTATGTTTCGTAGAAATTTCGTTGAATTTGAAACCAATCGAAAAGGTATTTAAAGAGTATTCAAGTTAAAGTTCAAGTTAAAGTTCAAGTTAAAGTTCAAGTTAAAGTTCAAGTTAAAGTTCCTTCCATTTAAATTGATTTCAAACTCACAAAGATTTCCGTGGCACCCCCCCCTGATACTGTATGACGATGGATTCGGTTATTGTGGCAGTCTCCCAAAACACTTGAGAACCAAAAGATCAAATCCAAGTGGGCAGACACTCCTACGTTAGGTAATAAAACTGGCTCGACCAGCGGATACTTTGTAAGTGATACTCTAACATTGACGTGGCGGCTCTACTGCAAGATCACGCCCTGAGCGTGCTGCAGGCCGGTGCACAGATACAGCATGATGATGCTGAGTGCCTGGAGCCGTTCATCGGATCTGTTCTCCGCGCCGGTGCTTGCCGGCTTCCACGACGCCGACTCCGCGGACCTTTCAGCTTCATTCATCGTCATCGTGTAGCCCTCCGTCTCGGCGTCCAGGGCTATCTTTAGCTTCGTCAGCTGCAAAGAAAGTCAGGATTGGATTGAATTGAATTGGATTACAATTGGTTTTATGGAGTGAGTTAATAAACAAAAGCTGTTCATTTTAGATCGAGTAAAATGAACTTTAAATGAACGAGTTCACTGAGGAGAAGAAGCGAGTAAAAGTAACACATTCACTCAGGAACAAGTGAATTATTATAAACTTTAGCATCTATCTCCATCCTTACACTAATCTTAGACGACTAACTTACCAGCTCATTAATCCTGGCCACTCGCTCGTCCGGCGGCAGACTGGCATACAAGTGCTTGCTGGAGCTCTTGGCCAAGTTCATGAGATCCTCGCTGCGGGTGTGCCGGATGATCGGCTCGGTGATGACGATGACCTGCTCCACACTGAGCAGCGTGCACTCCGAGGGCAGGGTCTCCAGGTGCTGGGTGACCCGCTCAAAGGGATTCTGCTGCGAAGCTGGCGCCACCTCCTCCACAATAGATGATTTCCTGAGAGAAAGTCGGAACATCAGGAAGAGAACAAGATTTAAGAAACCCGAACTCACCGCGAGGGCGTGTGCTGGGGGCTCGGAGGGAGGCTCTTGGAGTTCATCTGCTGGCCGCTGCCGGTGAGCGAGGACACGATGCCGGGTATGTCCAGGTTGCTCGCCTGCCGCTTGATGCCCTGCGCCAGCATGCCCGTGATGCTGGACCTGTGCACGTCCAGGGAGGCCGGAGTCGGGCTCTGGATCTGGGCCTGGTCACCGCCCAGCGACACTCCTACCGCTTCGTCCTGCTGCTGGGCCTCGGCACCCGACGGCGGCATCTCCGTGTTGTCAGCCTGCGTGATGGTGAACTCCGGCCGGCTGACCACGGTCGCCGGAGCAGTGGGCACCGGCATGGAGCCGGAGCAGTCCACCGGCCCGCAGACGGTGGCATTCTGGCACTTGGCTATGCACTTCTTGTGGCAGCACATGGAGCACTCCTGGCACTGCATGGCGTCCTTTAGCCAGATCTTTTTGCCGCAAAAGTCGCACTGGGTGGCGCGATGGAAGTGCGTCCTCACGAAGTTGTGCGCCCGGGGGGCCACCGCGGTGCCCGAGCTCGAGGAGGAGCCGCCGGATACGAGGCTGTCCGAGAAGGTGCTCGTCGACTTGAGGGACGCTGTCTCGCAGGAGTGATCCTCCGAAGCCACGCCCGCCAAGGGGTTTCTGCAAGGGAATATTAATTATATTTCAATTTTTAATTGAAACTTTAAACTTAATGTTTACCTGGCTGGGGAATGGGACTTGGAGCCGCTCTTGGTGGCAGCCTCGCCCAGGGTCACATTGGGATTGCCCATCCAGGAGAAACCGAACAGGATGTCGCCGAAGCAGAGGTTGGGATTGAATCCCGACTGATTGGACAGTGTATGCGTCTTCCTGGAGGAGTTCAATGGGACAGTTAGTAAGGATTAGTATTAGATTGAACTTGGACAGCATCCGCTTACACTGCCTGGAGCGAGGCCGGATTGAGAGCTATCTGCTTGAGGCACTGGTTCAGGCTGGTCTCCGAGCACTCCACCAGGACCTGGCCAATCTGGACGTTGTTGTAGCCCAGCAGGACGGTCTCGCCGCCGGCCTTGCCGAAGACGCACACGTTAAGGAAGCGGCTGCTGGCGTCCAGCTGGAAGCTGCACACGTCGTCCATGTGGATCAGGGGGCTGAAGGCGCAGTCAATGGTCGAGTGCTGGAAGAAGTAGTTGACCTCGTCAACCGAGGGCTCCTCCGACTTGCTCCTCTCCTTGTCCTTGTCCTTATCCTTATCTTTTTCCCTTTCCCGATCCCGCTCCTTGTCTTTATCCTTGTCTTTGTCCTTATCCTTGTCGCCGCTCTCCCTGCTCATGGTCTTCTTGATGGCCTTGGCAATGAGGTTGGACTTCTTGGGCGAGTTGGTGGGCGTGCCGCCGAGGCCTGGCTTCACGGCCAGGTGCTTGGGTGCCATCGCCTCGGCGGGATCGGACTCGGACTCGGGCCGCAGCGGAAGCCCCGGCAGGTCGCACAGATCGTCGTACTTCTCGAAGTCCTCCAGGATGGCGTCGTTGCGAATGATGCCGGGAATGACCCGCTCGATCCGCAGGCTAAAGACCGTGGCCTGCAGCGTCTTGACCACCTTGGCGATCTGCTGGATGGTGGTCACCGGCCTGCCCTCGATGGCCACCAGAACGTCGCCGGCCTGCAGGTTGGACTTGCAGGCGGGCGTGTTCGGGAGCACGGACTCGATGCGCACCACCTGGCTGCCGCTCTGCTTGAAGACGATGCCGATCTGCTGGTTCTTCGCCTTGTGGATGAACACGTCCATCGAGATGAGCACATGGCGGCTGTCCCTCTGCTGGGCCTCGATGAAGGGCACGGGGGCAAGGGTAATCGTGCAATAGGTGCCGCCCACGCCGGGACACGGCATCAGGCGGGACAGCTCCGCGAGGCGAACGGTGAGCAGGCCGTTCGGCTGGATGTCGCAGTCGCCGGCCTCCTCCTCGGCGGTCCAGTGGAAGAAGGGCTTGTAGCGCAGCTTGTAGTTGGGCAGCGTGTGTTTCCTGCGCACCGCCTTCCGAATCTGGTTCGAGATCAGGTTCGTGATATTCGACTGCATCTGGCGGCCCTGGTACTTGGACTCAATGTCCAGGATCAGCTCCGGATCGCCCAGAAAGCTCAAAGACCAGTGCGTGTACGGTTTCCGCGTGAACTGCAGACGCGCGGTGCCGGACAGTTGCTTCACTGTTAGGAAAATGTGTGTATTTTGTAAAATTAAATATTAATATTTGTATTAAAGCAGGGTGGGGCAGTAATTTTCCAGCTAGGAGCCAACATGACACTCAGGAGAGTCCAGGAAAACGAGAAAGGGAAGCGTGTGTAATGGTCGATGCTTTTCTCTGTTTGTACTTCTAAGTTCTTAGCTCATTCCTTCATAAATTCATAGTACACTCGTAAAAATATGTTTATAGATTTAAGGAAATTACCTTAAAAAATAATCGCCCAAAACTATAAACATTTTTCTGGAACTAAAAAAGGTTTCCTTGAATTCAAGACAATGCACCATAAAATCAATGACATAACATATTTTGCGGTTAAATATTTAATTTCCCTTAAATTTAGGGCATGTTGAATTAGGTCAGAAAATTATGCCAAAAAATCTCGCACATGTGCACTTATAATTCCCAACTGGTTCTAACATCTCCAGCATGAAGTGACGGTTGCCGGCCAAGTCTTAAGTATGAAAGTGCAAGTCTTTACTGTTGATTCTTTAGTGACCTTAAAAGTAACTCAACTTTTTCCCTAATTCAAGACAAAGTGTCTTATCTAATGTAATTTAAGGTAAACATTTTTATGAGTGTACCTACTTCCTATATACATATATACATATATATGACTACATATATCTCACCTTTTAGTGTTATGGAACCCTTCTTGCCCAGCACCATGTCCGCATCAATGGACGTGGAGAAGTTGCCCACGTAGTTAATGTCCAGCAGAAGATCCAGATTCTCGATGCGCTGCTCGCCCACATCCAGCTCCACGTTGTGCACCGACAGGGACTTGATGTCCGGGAACTGGTCGCCCAACTCCAGCTCCTTGATCTAAACGAGAAGAGAATTAAGAAAGCACTTGGCAAGCACTAGGCATTAGGACCCACCGTGAGCTTGTCGAGGAGCTTGCCGGTGGTAGTCTTGGTTATCAGTTCATCCAGCTCGATGGACAGCTTGCGGTAGAACCACTTGCGCACCCGGTTCGAGTTCTTGAACTCGTGGAAGAGGAACTGCATCACAAAGTTCAGGGAAATGAGGGCGGAGGCGCCCTGCAGGCTGTCCTGATGGTTCTCGCAACCATTTCCCGATCCCGATCCCGAGCCTAGAGCCGCAGCCTGTGCCGAGTTTGGTGGACTTTTGAGGTTGCGGGCTGTCTGCTTGATGTTCTGTGAGGTAAGTAATTAATTAGTTAATTACTGTGAAAAATAGTTCATTAAATGGATTTAGCTACCAGAGGCAGGGTGTACTTGGCGTTCATCTGCTTCTGCTCCTCGCTCTCATCGGGCAGGTTGGAGAACTTGATGAAGATGAGGTACTGCAGCAGGATCATCAGCACGCCGCCGATCAGCAGGAAGATCAGGCAGAGCAGCAGTATGTTCGAAATGGGTATCTCCATGCTGGCGCACACCTGGCCCCTGCTCAGGCCTTCCCACGCTCTCTCAACTGGACACTCTCCTTGACTGGTGCACTCCTTGGACTCTATCCGGAACTCTGGTGCGGATTCGCGGGCCCAAGACTTGTTGTTTGTTGTCTGTCGTCTCTCTCAATTACCAACTGATTGCCGTGCTCGCATCCCCGCCCATGGTGCGGTGCACAGGAAGGAGCCTCGCAGCCGAGGAGCTGTCTACGTATCTCTGGGTGTAGTGTCTCTGCGGTGCTGCTAGCTAATCACTCCATCCATCTGGGTTCGGCTGGAGGCCTCTGTCTGTCGTCCTGGTTCCAGCTATGGCTGCCACTAGCGATTGTTGCAACAACTGGAAACTACAAAATCGATATGTTCTCGCTGTCGGAGCCTCTGCGTGTGCCCTGCCCTGCCCTGCCCTGCCTGCGTCTTTGCTGCTCCATCGAAGGCACTGCGCATGTCCGCCGGATCAGCTGATGGATGGTCTTGCCAAGGGGGTTGTGCTGCTGCTGCTGCTTCTGCTGCTGCTGCTTGACCGGAGCTTGCGGTGACCAGCTGTTGTCCAAGTGGCACTGGGAGTGGGTTGCACTTTCTAGGCTTTTCTGGCAGCCTTGGTAGAGGGTTGGAGGGGCTTGAAATTGTTTAAACAAATTTTAATTTGTGACATTTTGCTTCCAACTCAGTTTGCTTTATTATTAATTTAACAGTCCCATTCCACTGGTACATATTTAAAAGTATAATTGTCAGTTAATTCCATTGCTTCATTTCTTTCTAATTTTTTTTTTTATTTTATTTTACCAAAAATGAATTACTATATTACACATATAGCTGTCAGAGTAGCGATAGATCCATATATTTAAAAGCTAGAAAAAAAAAATGAGCAAAAGTTCAGTGTTTTTCATTTGATAAAAATATATATCGAATCTCAGTGATTCAACTAAAAACTATAAATTAAAAACTGCAATTGCAAAATTGCCAACTTCGGCTATATTCTATAAATATTTTTTTGACAAATTAAACTTAAAAAGAAATCATATTTTAATGTATTAATTTTAAAACAAAAAGAAAATCGATGTTAGTTTTCTAAGGATCAATAAATCTACATCATGGATAGATGAGGTTTCATTTAATAATTAATAATAATATTAACAATTAATCATTTATAAATTTAATGATTATAAAAGTAAGAATATGAATTGAGTATAATATAGTATTGTAATCAACTTTTTCAATATTTTATTCGGAATATACCTAACTTTTGCCCATAATTAACACACAATAAGTTCTAAAGATCTTAAATATTCTGATTTTCTATGACTTTAAATCGATTTTTATCGATATTATTATTTTCTGATTTTTATTTTTGACAAATTACAATTTACGTTAATTATAAAGCTAAAAATGCATTGATTTCAATTAAATATTGATAATAAACCTGCACATTTAGTCTACAAATGAAAAAAAATGCCATTAAAAATTCTCCCAGTGCTTTTATTTTGAACGCAGCTGTACAATATGCAAGGCTTTATTATACTACACGAATATTACTTAATATAATAAATAATACTAAGCAATTCCTGGCTCCTTGGACTCCGAATACCTGGCTGGAGGGGGCGCCGCACCATCATCTCTCTCTCTGTCACGCTGTCCTCCCATATCGCTAGGCCCCTGGGGCTATCACAGTGTTTAGTGTGTGAGTGTGAGCTGGGAACTGTATCCCACCTGGTACACTCGCTGGACAGCTAAATGATGAAGGCCGTGATCCAATCGAGAAACTTGGCCACGTCCGCATAGATCATGTACTGGTTCCTGCAGCAGTGCTGCTTATGCTTGCGATTCGGATTCGGTTCCGTCTCTGGCGATTCCGCCAACTCTGCGGCAGGCAGAGTCGCGGACACAGTGCCCCGCAGCATCCAGCGATTGTTCTTCAGGATTAGGAGGCCGGCACCCGAAATGCCCGTATAGAGACTGGCGCTGGCACTGCCCCCCGGGTGCGTGTCCCGCGCCTCTATCTGGATGCCGGCACAGAAGGTGCGGTTCGAGGACAGGCTGCGAAAGTGGGCATTGGCCCGGAAGCACTCTGCATTGCCGACGACCGGGGCATTCACCACCTTGGGTGTGCTGCTGGTATCCGTTGCCTTCTTGCCGGAACCCGCACCTGCCACGGCAGCCGTCGTGTGCAGATGCTTATGGGCCTGGGATGCGTTCGATCTGTCAAAGCTCCAGCCGATGACGACGCCGTGCTCGCCCAGAATGTACTCCGCCTTGCTGGACCCAGACCACAGGCAAGCCGGGCGAATGAAGGTATTGAACCTGCAGAACCAGAAGAAGTTGAAGAATAAAACGTAAAGAACCCTAGGAGAACCTCACCTGACTTCATCCTTGAGCATAATGACTGCAATATCCGCGTCGTAGCTGCTCAGCTGGCTGTTGTAGTCGGGATGGATGTATATGCCGTCGACGGGGGCCGCCAAGGAACCCTCCTCGTTCCAGTTCTTGAGATTGTGCCGGCCCAGGAAGACGAGCACCTCGTTGGACGTGTAGCGCATGTTGAACAGCCGGAAGCAGTGCGCCGAGCTGATGACAGCGCGGCCCGAGATGAGCGTTCCGCCGCACTGGAAGTCCAGGGAGGTCAGGTTGTTCACGTAGATGGCCGCCAGCCAGGGCCAGGAACCTCGTGTGATCGATGGCAGGCTGCTGTGAGAGTCGCCATCGGGCTCTCCCTCCGCCTCACCAGGTTTCCCTAACTCCTCCTCATCCTCCCCTGCGATGTGCTCCATTCCATCATCATCGTAATCGGCAAAGACTGGCGATGTGATCGCTTCGTCAGAGCTCCTGGAACCAAGCTCGGAGCTCTGCCTGCCCTGCGGGGGCAGCCGGAAATCGAGGCCGCGATCGATGCGGCCGCAGATGTCCTTGGGCAGGTGGTGGCTGAAGGGTTTTCTGCAAGGCAAGGACAGTAAGTAAACGGCGTGAATGCGACGAGAAGCGAGTGCTTTCAACCGACCAAAATCCGGATGCATACTTCTTGAACTGGATGTGCGGCGTGTGTGCTGGCGGGGGCTTGGCGAACGCCTCCTCGGCGGCCTTCTCGGCTTCATCGGCGTCCATGCCCAGGTCCAGCAGCAGCGAGCCGGAGCTCTTTTTATCCGGAATAAACGTTAGCTTCCGGATGTGCTCCAGCTGAATTTGGGTCATGAAGATGCTCTGCTCTGTGTGTGTGATAGAGAAAGAGATCATGGATCGGGTTTAATGGACTCTTCCCAGTGGGTACCATACGCACCGCCAGTTCCGAAGCAGATCACCTGGTTATTGGCCGAGATGAGCAGCACCTTGGGCGGGTAGTGGTGCTTGGGGAAGCGGACCTTGTACAGCACCGGCGCCTTGTTGCTGAACTGTCCGCGGGTGAGCAGCTCGATCTCTCCCAGGTAGTTCTGCGGGACAACTCAAGGGGATTAGTTACCACTCTGCTTAAGGACAGGTCTATGCCTTACCGTGGTGGGCTTGCCTCGCATCGAGAGCGTAACGCGGATGTGGAGCGGCATCTGGCGGGCGTCGGGACTGCGGACGGCCATTAGGCCGAACCACTCGCTGCCGTCGTACCGATACTGGAAGATCTTTGGGCAGGGGCTAACCGGCATGCCCTGCGCGACCGCCCGGGACACGTGTTCGCTGCAGAGAGTGGTCAGGATCAGGATCAGGTAGCACCGCCTCATCTCAGTGTTCGCAATGGGGTTGTCGCTCAAAGGTAAACATCGGTGCAGTAAACAACTGAAGCTCGCATTAGGTCGCCCGGCTGCAAGCTCAAAAGCTTCTAGAGATGGCACATTTTTCATGCGATGTTTATAACATTTCAAATTTCAAAGTTATCCTGTTATCGTTTTTCTTTTATTTTTGCAGAGAGAAAAAAACCAGATTTTGTTTGGCAAATAAACATAAGAATTTAAGATATTATTTTTCTTTTATTTATTTTATTTTAAATTTAATTTGTGTTTGGTGTTAACAATACTAAAATAAGGTACATTTGTTAAACGCAATTATTTTTCTGTAAGGATAATTTTAAACAAGAAAGAAAGCTAACTTCGGAAAGTCTATGTTTATATACCCTTACATGAAAATAGATCATAACTCAGCCAAAAATGCAATAATTTTAATTCGGAAAACTTTTTTATGCTAGTTTTTATTAGGGTAAAAAATTAGCATTACAAATTTAAATTTTTAAAAATTAAATTAATTGAGATTTTCTTTTTTTGATTATTTAGACGATGTAACACCTTAAACAAATTTTGAAAAAAAATTGAGTAAATTTATTTTCACCCAATCATGGCTAGATCGACTCGGCTGTTGATGCTGATCAAGAATATATATTATTTATAGGTTCACTGCCTTGTAAACTTCAGACTGAAGTTATAAGACGAATACTAAAAGGTTTTGGTGATTTTAAGACTTTTTTTTAACTACAAACTGAACAAATTACCTTAAATTTCAAAACAAACTAAAATTCGCTTTTGTTTAATAAAAAAAAAAAGATTTTAAATGCTTTATTACATATGTATTTACACAAAGTAAATTATAAGTCCAACAAAGTTACAAATTAATTAAAACTAAAACACGCTTAAAGGTAATGAGCCGCCTAGAGAAAATCGTCCTCATCCTCCCCGAAATTCATGTTGGCCTCGTTCTCCTCGTTGCCAAATAGGTGCTCCAGGTCCTGCTCCGCCTCGCCCTGGACGGTGTCGGCGGTGAGCAGCTGCTCGTCGTCCTCCGGACACGCCCGGCACCGGCTCTCGTTGATGCCGTAGTTGAGGCAGTTGTCGCCGACGCACTCGCAGCAGCCGTCGTGGAACCATCGGTAGCTGCTGGCGCCCATGCTCTCGCACTGCTGCCGGCACTTGTCCGCCCGGATGCAGGAGTTCACGTAGATCACAGTGCACATGTTGCTAGTTCCTGCGCCAGTTCCTTGTCCTGTTCCTGCTCCTGTCCCGGCTCCGCTATCACTGTGCCCGCCGCTGTTGCCCTGGACGCGTTGCTTGAAGCCGGCGCGCATCTGGAAGCGAATGGTTGACCACTCCTCGTCGTCCTCGGCGGTGAGGGTGTCGAAGAGCTCGGGCAGGCCCTCGATGTCGCCGATCTCCGAGCGCAGCGTCAGCGAGGTCAGGGCGTCCTTGTGCTTGGGACACATGTCCAGGCAGCCGCAGCACTCGGTAAACAGCTCGCCCAGGCAGTTCAGGCAGTCCTTGCAGCAGTGGCAGTCGTTCAGCTTGCACTGGCAGCTCTGCGTGAGCAGGCACTTGGACACCACCGATCCGCAGACCACCTCGTTGCAATCGTCTTCGTTGGACGTCGCCGCCGACGGAATACCAGAGCCGAGGAGCAGCAAAAGGACGCAGTAGGACGGCACTTGCATGTTCGCTGAGGTCTGTTGCAGCAATGATGCATTGCGCATCATTGCAACGCGACTATAAGTGGCACGGGTGTGCTCAGGTGTGGACAGGTAGCCCCGCCATTGTCACGGCAGGTCACCAAGCACCGTTAATCCGCGACGACGCCAGGTAGACTGTTCCGCAACAGACGGGCGGGCTTGTAATTTAAAACCAGTTAGGACCGCCGCAAGGACCATAAAACATGGCCACAGGCTCTGCGAGGATTTGAAGAGCGGATAAATTTGAAAACATAAGACTTGGCAGGTCACAACCAGTTGGATTTTAGGATTATGATCACTCCTATGGCAATAAAACTAAAATTATACAACTTATTAAAGGTAGAAGTCCATAGTTTGAAACTGAAAGAATAACTATAAATAAATCCACGTAACCTTTTGGAAAGTGCCATGGAAAGAGCGCCTATCTTGGGACTCTTTTGGAAGGCGTTCTAGAAAGAGCGCATACCTCGTGTCTCTTTTGGAAAGTCTCTCTCGAAGAGAGATTCTTTTAAAAGTATTCGAAGAAAAGCGATCACCTCGAAACTCTTTTGTAAAGTCTCTCGGGAAAATGCTCATCCGGGACTGCTTTTAAAGAAACTCAACGCGAAATCTGATTGCAAAAGATCATTAACAAACAGTTCATAATACTTTTTTTTGTTAATATAACCCTTCTACTTTTTTATATTTCCTATCAAACAATTCTACAGTTCAAGTTGCGATCTTTACCACTTTGAAACATGTTTATGATCAAAGAAAGAAGTCTAATGAAATCGCTAAATCAACTCGTCGGTGATGCCTATCAAGATTTACGTATCTATATATATTTTAACATATAACATTATCCGTATATATCATAACATATTATAGAGCATCGAAACAGAAAGGGAAATCGCTGACACAAATCTCAGAGAATGTCACGACTGCCAAGGGGGGAAGACCACGCTATCCGCAGGCTGGACGGCGGCCGGAACTGTGAATGATTCCGATGCCATGGCCCCACCGCAGGCGGCCACAGACAGAGCCTGCCACCAGTGGCGCTGATTCCGGTGGGAGGTCGTCGTGGATGTACCTAGCCGCCTCCTAATTACCAGCGGTGGCTGCCAGTGCGCATATGCTGGCTGCTATCAAGCACGTCATCAGCCGCAATCGGCGTCATCGGCATCAGGGCCTGTGTGCGCTTATCTTTGGAGCAGAGACCAGAGACCGGAGACCAGAGAGCACCCCCGCCGGTCGAGCGGTCCCAGGTGCTAGCTATCTATCGGCTATCAGTTTCGTTCAGACTGTGGCAGCTGGTGCATCTCGCTCGTCCTTCGTCCGCTGGTTGGCCGATAGATGCAGCAGCTCTCCATTCCCGTGGGTGCTCCCAATGTGACTGATGCGGCTAAGTGTGCAGTGAATAGTAGTGGCCTTAGAACCGAGATGACCATGTCCGCACCAGAACAGCTAAGCCAAGGCAGGCTCGTCCCACTAACCGACTCCGTTTCATCGTCGACAGGATGCTTGGCGGAGTGGGAGCTCGTCGCAGAAGGGGCTCATCACCGATGGCGCGCTTGACCACTAGCAGCAACATCAACAGCCTGGATGACAACATAGCCATCATCGGCGATGGCGTCATCCGGCGGAGTGCACACTATGGCTCCCAACAAGCCACCAGCAGCAACAGGAGGCGACGACCCGTGACGGGAGCTGGCAATGGTCAGGAGAGCTTTGCTCTTGTCCAGACGCGACCCAATTTGGGCGATATCATGTGAGTTAAAGAGCGGTTTCTTAAGTTCTAGAAAGAAACTTCAAGATCAAGAAGTGTTCTAGGTTTCAAACCGATTTGTCAGAACGCTAGCTTATGTTTTCATGATCTTTAAAAATATTACTCTATATTTTAAAAAATCGACCTAAGAAATATTCGCCCTAAAACTAAGATTTAAAAAAAGGTTTCCAAGAGTTTAAGACAAGCGCCTTAAATTCTAGGCAAGCCATTATAAATACAATTTTTAGAGGTAATTATACTATTTTCCTGAAATTTTGGGATTTGTATTCTGCTTTGGTTCGTAAAAAAATATTAAAATTAAAATCTCGCACACGTGCGCATATAATTCCCAACTGCTTCTAACATCCCTAGCATGAAGTGACGGTTGTCCGCCAAGTTTAAGAAAATTTTAAAACAATTTTAACCAACTTTTTCTTTAATTTTAATTTTAAAAGTAGTTATAATAACTTGAGTAGGCTTTTTCCCAGTTGCCGTAAGATTCAGATAGATAAAGTGACCAGAGTCAGCATTTCGAAATGGTTTATTGCGAACATTAGGTACATTTCCCATTTTAGGTTTCTTTCAATTAAATCCAATAAATTACCATATTTTGTGGGAGGGGGGTTACATCTCTATAACTAATTGATTAATAATAAAGTTAAGTAATTAAATATTTCGACAATCGTCTATCGAAGTGCGATAAAAATATAATTTTTAATTTATGCTGCGCCAAAAACGAGGTGGCAGGGCTTAAAGCTCCGCTGTCGAGTCCATTCACAGCGGTAACGGGAACAGGACACTCGGTGCTCCGGTCGTCTCACTCGCACCCACTGCTCAGCGCTTCGCCACATCGATGTCGTGTCATATGCCCTACTCGCTCGTTCGCTGAAAGTTGAGCTTGGGCCGGAGCTTTCGGCTGGAGCGCAGAGCGCAGGGCTGCGCCGTCTCAGCCGCTGCTGCCTGGCTGCGTCGGTGTGGGTGCGCTCGAGTCCGTGTTCCGTGTCCGTGGCCGTTGGCGCGCGCCTGTAGTGGTAGTATGTGATACAAAGTCGCCGAGTTTAGAGTCTCGCGTTTGTTGAGTATTTCGTCCAACTGGTGAGACAAAGTCGGTGGCAGCTCCCGCACAAGCGGCGCTTTTGTTTTTTATTTTTTTTCGCTGCGCTATTATTAGCCCATTTCTGTAATGTGAAAAAGAGTAGCAGAAAAATCGAAGCCCTAAGCTGGCGTTAAATCCCCGATTCTGTGGATTCTCGGTGCTGCTCTACGTGAAAAAGAAAGAAGAAAGCAGAGAGAAAAAACCCAATTCGACATTTCGAAAGTTGTGTTGTGTGTGCGCTGGCATCCGAATCCGTGTCGAGTGGTGAAAATAAAACTACAAACATCCAAACCGCAGAGAATAAGGGAATAAGCTGAGAACAAAACGGGAAAACGGCAAAACGGCGAAGTGACTAAATGGCAAAAACGTCAATAAGACGCGACGTTAATGGCAATGGCCACGATTGCGACAAAAGCCAAGTGACGGCACAAATACTGCAGAAGGCGACGACGATTCCTGGTCTCGGTCAATAGGCCGAGAAAAACCCCCATTTCCAATTTCAATTCGAATTTCGAATTCCAAAACTAAGCCCAGAGTCCTGTTCTAAAGTTAACACACACACACACACACACACACTGACGCACGCACGGCGAAAGCTACTCGCCTGTGTGTGCGTGCGTGCGTGGGGATTGGGATTGGGTCAGCGGGTCGCTAGCACAACGGGCGGAACGTTGCGTTGGAAGTGGATGTGGATGTGGATGTGGAAGTGGCAGTGTGGCCGTGCGGAGATGGAGACGGAGCTGCGGAGCGCCAGAGGATTTTGGTTTTGGGTTGCATGCAAAGCGGCGGCCTATCGGTGTATCGTGTGTTCTGTGACGTGTACACGCGTGGGAAGGTGAATGAATTGTGGCGACGCAGCAGCAGCAGCAGCAGCAGCAGCTCACCAATACACACTCGCGACTCGACGTGTAATTGAAAAATGTTGAAATATGTACACATGTGCCTGTAAATCATTTTCCTAGGCCCACAAATATTTACTAGTCGTGTTTTCCCCACAACACACACACACACACACCCGCGCGGACACTCGGAAACGAATCGGATACGAATTCCAATGATATGCCCTTCTCCAAGCGCCCCACGGAAGTGAAAATTGTGTTTGTGACTTTTCCCCCGAACACACGCAATGTACAAAAGTACGAATGTACAGTGTACATCATACATCATATCACTGTACTGTACATACATACATATTTCGGAGCCTGCTTCGCTGCCACTACTCACGGCACATTAACCTTAGTACCAGCTATTATTTCGGCTTTGGCCTGCTTAATGCATCCAATTATATCTAATTAGCTTGGCTAAAAATACGGATTTTTCGCATAGAGATCTACAGCTTGCAACTGGCCCCAGAAAGTAGGCAATGCGTCAAACAATGGTGCAAGTTTGTAAGGTGGTGTCACCAGTAGAACTGCTCTTCTTTGAGGATGGCAATTGCATCGCTCTTCTCAACACTGCCTCTCTGAGAGCGCAGAGAGCGAGATCTTCAAATTATCGTTATCGTTTTCAAGAAAGCTGAAGACCACCTCACAGTTGCATCATGCGTCAAACGCTAAGAGAGCAGGAGCGACTGAGAGGCAGAGTGAGTGTGTGTCATTGTTGCTGTTTATTTTTGGCAATTACAAGTTCGTTGGTCCTACTGTCGCCCCGTTGTGGCCACAAACATACAGTACGCGTGCATGTGTGTGCGATGCTTCCACAAATTCAAGTTCCAGAGACATCGTTGTCGACGTCGGGAGCACTAACAACAACAACAACAAACTAAAAGTCGGAACAACAGAGCCTGCTGGTGACGTCACTAGAATAAAGTTATTCCCCAGAAGCATGAATAACGGAATGCGGTGCCCGTGTGCGTGTGTGTGCAAATATGCCATGCGGTTTTATGGCAATTAATAGGCGAGCAACTGCCAAATGTAAACAGATATTAAAACCTGGGCCCGGATTCGCCGTGATTCGTGTGATGTCGTTATCGATACGGTTTCCGAAATTAGTGAGCGGGTTACAGCCGGTACATCCGTGTGCGTGTGCGTGTGTGTGTGCAGTGTGACGGCGAGCGAGAAAGAGAGAAAGGATGGTGGGAAATTGGCAAATGCCAGGTTTCTGTTATCAGAACACAAGCTAATTAAGTAATCAGCTCCGATATGTAAATATATGCATTAACACACAAGAGTGTGCTGTAGCCCCACTCCATCTGTGATTTTTTTTTTCCAATTTTTTTTATTAGAAAATGTAAACATGTTTTCGAAATGTAGGATGAAAAGTGCTGCTGGCTGTTTCGCTTGCTGTTCACTTCCAGTGATGTCGAAATTGGTAATTCCACCGTTCCACAACTCACCACGGTCGTCGTCCCTGTGTGCGTGCGTGTGTATTGAGCTTTTTCGGTGGCCTCTATGTGTGTCAGTTTCTCTCTCTCTCTCTCACTCTCTCAGTCTGAGACCTGTCTCGGTTTTTGGTTTTCGGTTTCATCCCCTAGCTTTTTCATTCATGGCGTGTTCCAGTAATGGAATGTTATACCAATAAGCGAAACAACATCCATCCAACCCAGCCAGCCGTCCATCTCCAGCCCTGGCCAAGTACATGGTGTATGTACATATGTATTGCTAGCACACTTCTTTGTGCCACAAAAATAAAAACAACACTCGTGCATTTTGAATGCACCCCCAGTGCTTGTGTGTGCGTGTGTGTGTTAGTGCTTTGTGTGTGTATATGTGGAGGATGCAAGTGTGCAGGCATGTTTTCAATAGGTCATGAACTGCATTGACCCGAGAGCATCATAATTATTGGCTGTCAAAACAAAAGCTGCTCCGCGATTAGCACCACGGACCACTGGACTCCAGATAACGGATTAGGGAATACGGACATGTGTGTGTGTGTGTGCTGTGTCCCTTACATACGTACACTCGCGGTGCATAAATCATGAGCAATTACAAGAAGTGACGGGGACAAGCAAACCAAGCAACCAATCAAAGCGCGGCTCTGGTGTCGCGGAATAAAGAAATTAGCTCTGGCTGCGATTTAAATTTAAATTTCAAGTGCCGCGTCTAATCGAATTAATTTCCCTTTCAAAAAAAGCAGTTCTTGTGTGCAATAACAACACGGCAATGCCCGCTAACTGAAGGATAATAAAAGACCAAAAGCGAAAGCGGTTCCACCATCACCATCACCACAATCAGCCCATAATAGACTCATCGTTAGCATCTCTACTCTACGCAACGCAGCAATATTTAACCAGCAAAAGCAAAAAACCAAAAAAACCAAACAGAAAACAACCAGAACGCAGAAAGGATCTGATCAGAGCAGGAGCCAGTTCAGCAGAGGAGAAGGACTACGCCCGAAGTCAGCGCATCCGGGCCCGGAATCCTCCAGATTCCGCATACAAACCAGTAGCCAAGCCATCGGTCTCTCGAGCTAAATGTCCAGTTGCCGCTATCGTGCCATGCGGACGGCGTGTCACTCCCGACAAATGCGTATTGTGGTTCACCTTGTGTAATATAATTATGGCCGAGCGGTCGTTACAAAAGTATCAGAAATTGGATATAGTGACGGTATGTGTGCCCCCTTAAAAAAGATCTCGCTTCCTTCGGTTTATACAGCAGCCAGGCCTTATTTACTAAACAAACTGATCGAAACCTTTAAATGAAATAGCTGGCCTAAAATTAGCAAAAGAGGTTAAATTCATATTTAATTATCAAAATTAATATTTAAATACGTATTTCCTTATTTTAAGCAATGAATAATTATTTTATACCAAGTCAAATCTCTTTCAGATTGCAATATAGATATTTACATTTTTGATGCTTCCTACTTAATGTGTTTATCCGTTCATTTCAATCTAAATAAGCGTGTTCAATCCTGTTCGTTCACTATAAATAGTGTGACCTAATTAAGCAAGTCTCTCTGCTCTGCTGCTGTCACTAGTCATGAAATTCATAGCATAAACATCGTAATAATAGCAATACATGGGAACTAGTTTAATATTTAAACAATGAAGGAAGGCTCTCGGGGACTAAGAAATACCTCAGGGACAACAGTAAACATATTAATACAATGAAACCCCCATAAAACAAGTATGAGCGACAGCTGGCCAATTTTTATACAGCTATCATGACTCGGCAGAATAAAATATTTTAAGAATTCAGGCAGGTGGTTCATATTGCAAGGCATTAGTCGAGTTGACTTCATATAAATATATATAAAAACCTTCATTCTCTTTCTAAATTTGATATATAAGCAATACAGGAAATTAATAAGGAAGTAAAAATAATATTTATCTTAATTTACCTAAAGTATAATATACAAATAACATAATAACACTATAAAAATCATTATTATTAAGATAGTATTTACTACAACTTGAATTTGAAAAGTATCACAACTATATTGCACTTTGTGAAATCTGTTCAATTTGCCTGTATTTTAAACAGATCCTGGGGAACTATAGTTTCATTACTAAGAGTACGTCTTGAAAAGTTCATTTAACCCCTTAAAAACCTCGTAAATACCATTGTCTTAAATTAAATAATTATAAATCTTTAATTAGTATTATTATAAATCCGGTGCTGGAATAAGAAAAGCCTTAACTAGATAAAACATATTCAGAAGCTAAAACAACTATACTTATATATATAGTTGACATAGGCGCCACAGGGTCTGATATACATCATTTAAAACTTAGTGTAAAATAAAGGTTAACCTTTTTCAAACACTTTATTGCCTTGTTTCTGTAAGGAAAATAAGTGAATTTATTACCTAAAACCCTTTGTCTCAATTACAAAGTATTTTCCTTAACTTTAAATTCTATACTTTAATGACAATCAACTGTGAGACTTCTTTTTATGTAAGGATCTTTACTCTATATCCTTGCACCATTCCAACTGAATAACTATAATCATAACTCCCTTATCCTAGTAAATCATTGCATCAGCTAAGCATAGGTTATATTTTATAGTCGGTGGCTGTGCGTAAACCGAATGATATGAATTAATTTTCTAACCATTGTAATGACCAGAATTTGACGAATCTCTTGTGTTTCCCCCACCCCAATCCAGGTTGGAAGCGGCTCAGGAAGTAGTGCTAGCAGAGCATCAACAGGACTTCTTAGGCGGGGGGCACTTGGGTCGAAAGGGAGCCCATCGCTTAGCTGATAGAATGGGTGGCCCGAAAAAAGAGGAAAACCCGCCAGGTGGTGGTCCGACGTCATTGTTTATCCTAACCGAGGATAACCCAATTAGGAAGTACACACGATTCATCATAGAATGGCCGCCCTTTGAATACGCTGTGTTATTGACAATCATAGCCAACTGTGTTGTGTTGGCGCTAGAGGAGCACTTGCCAGGGGGCGACAAGACAGTATTGGCTCAAAAATTGGTAAGATCCCGACGACAATCGAAGAACAATGCCGTTGTGCGGTGCTAATTGAATTTATCCACACAAACAATACAGGAAAAAACGGAGGCCTATTTTTTATGCATTTTCTGTGTAGAAGCATCGCTCAAGATCCTCGCCTTAGGGCTTGTTCTGCATAAACACTCCTATCTCAGGAATATTTGGAACATCATGGATTTTTTCGTTGTAGTTACGGGGTAAATAATAATCAACACTATATTTATCTCTATATGCACATTTTCGTTTTATATTAAAACAAAAAACTAGATGAATAATGCACTTTATTAATCATAATTTTGACACTCGATATAGATAATAATCTCAGCTGTATTAAATAAGTTATAACCTTGATATATTATATATTAAATATCAATCATAACGCATAGGTATATGGATGTACTGTTCTGATTCTTGTTAAGACTTAAGAATGAAATTAACCCAAGTATAAGCGTTTATAATAACTAACTTTTTCCGCATAAATACGAATGACAGAGCCATGACGATATTTGCTGAGGCCAATATAGACGTTGACCTGCGTATGTTGCGATCATTTCGTGTCTTACGCCCACTGAAGCTCGTATCCCGAATTCCAAGTAAGACATCCGCCGGCGGGCGGCGGCCAGTTTCTACTATAGGCCAGATAATGTAACCTTCTCTTTAGTAAACGACATTGAAATATATATATAGAAAGAAGCACCTATATAGGGCATACATAAATCTAGACATTAGGAGTCTCCTTTCAGAGCCTTAACTTGTCTTAGACCAATGCTAAATGTGTTTAGTGTGTGTTTAAGTAGAAATTACATCATTTCAGCCGTTTTCCGTGGTCTTACCATATAGAAGATACATTCAATAACTTTTTAATATAAATATTATTGAAATATATTTTTAATAGTGATTCAGTGTTTCTAGATTCGATTCAAGGCATTCGTGGGAAATATTGTAATACTGCCAATACAAACAATTAACATTTATTCAATTAAATTTACAGTGATGGGCACGAATTTACTTTTTCCTACTTCTCCCATTAAATTGAATATAAATTCGTGGCCAGCACTGTACATAGAATGCATTACTAGGATGCTACTTAATAAGTATTTGATCATTTACGTCAAAAATGATGTAGATTAGTATTAAGATACATTCTTAATGCTAGTGTAATTAATATTAGATAAATAAATAATAAATACATTATATTTGGCACACAACTTTAGTTTAGTTTTAGGAATCAGAAGAGTCTTAGGCTCTTTATATGTCTATAATTATTTCTGTTACAGCGCTGACTAAAAATGGGATAATAATTGATATTGCTAATACGCCATGTGTGCAGGCTCACAAAAATACTCAAATATTAATAGAAAGATTGTAAATTTGTATTTTTCAACATTGTTTTCCTCATTTACATATATGTTTTTATTTATGACAGTAGATGCTCTTTGGGCTTAGAACCCTTAAGAGTCCTTGTTGGGCGCCATTTATTATTTGAATTATATAAATAGATCAATATAAGCAAACTTCACTCAATTCTAGGAGGTATGCACTTGCTAGAAGTGCTACAAATACCTTTACAAAATATATACTCTTTGGCAGATTCTAGCACATTGATTAGCATCGCCAGGACATATCCGTTTGTAAGCCAGGTCGCCTGCATTAGATGCGTTCTGGCCAAGTATTATCTCAGTAGTTTTAGTAATAAGTATTTGCTAGATTATAGGTCCAATATATAACCGGCTTAGACGGTTTATTTATTACTACAAATAATATTTATATACATGATAAAACAGCTTTAATCAGGGGAACCACAGAAATAGCTATTGCTTTTGAAAGCCATTATGGTGTCTAAAAGAATTTAATTATTTATTTAATTTCAAAAGATTTCTCTGGTTATCCTGGGAAGCCCATTTAAAAGGCTCGATATAGAAAGAATAACCATGTTTGATTTGATCTTATGTAACCATTGATATAACTAATTATCCTAGCTCAAAACAGATTTGTAATAGCTGACAAATAGTTCGGGTTTGCTCTCAAGAAGATTTCGACCCTCGCAGGATTTGCTCAAGGCAAAACGCTGGGAAGGGCGAGAGCAGAGTCAAACTATTTCATGTTTTCCCTTGGGCGACCCATTGTGTGTGCGAAATATATGAACTAACGCGCGTTAAACGTCACTGGATTACTATCCATATGTGTTATATTTTCTCCACATTCTTAAGTTCTTAGTTACCTCTCATTCTCTGTTAAGATGCACCTTTGAACTCCTTTTGGTTGTACTTGCAAATACCTGTATTGTTTCGGAATTACTGATGATTATTTGAAATGATATTCCTTGAGTATCGCTAATCACATTTATATATATATTTGAATTTCGATCGCTTAACGCCTGCAAACAGATTCATGACACAGTACCCACAAATAGGGCCCGAGGTAGACCTAAGAACACTTAGAGCCATTCGTGTGCTACGGCCCTTAAAATTAGTGTCTGGAATTCCTAGTGAGTAGTTCCTCTTGTTTTAACATATTTAATCAACTTGTCGTCGTCTCTTTACTTGTCTTTATCTCTTGATTTTCGAGTATTAGATCGTTTCTGTTTTCTTTAAATGTGAATCTCTAGTGTGTTAGTTTCGATTTTTGTTTTTACTAAAAATATGTATATCTGTGTGTAATCATTGGTTGTGACGGCACATGGTTGTCGTAGATAGCTAAGATCGTATGACAGCCATGTCCATTGCCTTGGCATATTTCTAATCCAACGTCCGATCTCTCCAAACTAACCCACCAACGTGCCAACTTCGAACCGCATCTGGATCTGTACCCGCATCGGATGGACGTCTATAGGTTTACAAGTAGTTTTAAAATCTATAATCAAGGCGATGGCACCTTTACTGCAAATCGGTCTCTTGGTGTTGTTTGCAATCGTAATATTTGCAATCATTGGACTCGAGTTTTATTCGGGCGCACTGCATAAGACTTGTTATAGCTTAGAAGATCCAAGTATGTAGTAGTGTCCAGCAGCAGCTGAGTGCCTTCGGGTGCTCCAGTGAGGCCAGTAATTAACGATTCCCTCTTTATCGCACAGACAAATTAGTGAAGGAGGGCGAATCAGAGACGCCTTGCAACACGGACAACATCACGGAGAAGACGACCGGCTCCTTTGTGTGCAACAACAGCACGAGCATGTGCCTGGAGAAGTGGGACGGACCAAACTCGGGCATCACCAGTTTCGACAACATCGGCTTCGCCATGTTGACCGTATTCCAATGTATCACAATGGAGGGCTGGACGTCAATACTGTATTGGGTAAATAATAGCGTTACAGATCGTATATCCCGAATAAAGGACCTTTAATGTTATAAGATGCAAAACAAAGAGCGAGATTGCACGCATTATGCATCTTATAGTATTCGAAGGATCCTTTGCCCCGTTTAATTCAACAGATTTAAACTTGAACTCATTCTCCTCCCTCCAACAGACCAACGACGCATTAGGTTCAGCATATAATTGGATATATTTTGTGCCTCTAATAGTTATAGGCTCATTTTTTATGCTCAACTTAGTTCTTGGTGTCTTAAGTGGGTAAGTTCCGATCTATGATTGCATTATTTCTGTGTAACGGAGCCAGGTTCTACACCAGTTCGCCTTTTTATTTCTACTTTCTACCTTATACTTTCTACTTTCTGCTTATGATTTTGATTTTGTTTCTGATTCTGATTTGGAAGAAATACTGCATACATATATGTTATATATATATATATGTGGAGGATATAAGCATATACATATATGTATATATGTGTTTTTGGACTCTGTGCATGCGATTGCAGAGTGCAAGAAATTGAGACTGAGGAAATTCCAATGTAATTCGAATGTAAAGTATTCCAAATTGCCAAGCGATATACATATGTATGTATGTATGTATTGAAGTTATGTTTTTGATTTGAGTTCTTAATGTATCTACGTTTCTGGTATATATTGTTTCAACTTCCTTTTAACCACTCGTATTTATCGAATTCAGAGAGTTTTCGAACGAACGAAACCGTGTCGAGCGTCGCATGGAGTTTCAGAAATGCCGCTTTCGGGCCATGTTTCAGACCGCAATGGTCTCCTACCTTGACTGGATCACACAAGCAGGTTTATACAAACTAGATCTAGAGTCTAAGTGCAAATCTAAGTAAACTCTGCCCATAATCAACCCGAACGCCATAGAAAAAACCAATACCAAAACCAAAAAAACAACACAATGAAAAACATCGGTTTAAACAGAACAAATACAAGTCCCACACGGGTTCATTGAACTTAAACCGTCCCCATCTAATACAAACTATCAAATATATAAAGAACTTGTTTGGTTTTCTGCTAGTTACATATACGTATCTCTTAAATAGATCGCAAGCAATTCCCCGGCCACAAAGACCAACAGTTATGGCTCCCCGAAACCTACTCAACTTATGTTACATCTACTTATTCAAACCTCCAAACGAAACAATAAACTCAAAGTTAAATAAGACTGCTGCGAAATGCCGTTCACCTCTCACTATTATTCAGAATCCAACCCATATATTCGGCAGCGCGTACTGCTGCGCATTATACTCGTATCGTATCCGTATCCGTATACTCTCTGCATTGTGCCACACACCCCGACCTAGCGAACAGTTGTTGAACTCCCCCAGCTAAACCAAATACTAAAACTACTAACCAACTAGCTACTGCCGAGACTAAACCTAGAGCCAACTTTACTTCTAACTAATAACCAACGATCCCCGCCGGCGGAGTTATCACGAGTGCTTGTCTTCCAACCCCGAGTCCTCAGCCCCGAGCCCCGAGCCCCGAGCCCCGAGCCTGACTTGTTCAGTTGTTCAGTTTTCTTAGACTTAATGCTTAATTGTTGGCTAGCGCAGGACACACACGACCACAGCCACACCACACCACACACACCCACTGGATCCAGTGTGCACCCTCCACACCCACCAATGTTCTGTCCCCAGTCCCCCCGTCCAAGCCCCAGTCCCAGTTCAGACTGGCCTAGCGAGCCATATAGCTAGCCCGACTTTCGGCCAGATGTATCGGAGTCAAGTCCATGTCCGCCCCACACACACATGCCAATATTATCTCACACAGTCCCTTCGTATATTTACTATATAATATATATATATTGCCCCGACTTCTGACCCGAAATTCAATGGCATATTGCCGATGCCCGATGCCAGCGAATATATCGAAATGTATTAATGTTACTTCATTTTGTCACTAAACCATTATTATTTCTGCTCGTTCGATGTGCTTGCCACAGAGAGAGAACACTGATCTGGTTTATAATCTTTGATCCTTTGATCTTTGTTTATTGGTTTTACATTTGGTTATGCTCTGTTTTACATTACACTCGTACAAAATATATGAAAGAAAACGACTAACAAGGAAAGTTTGATGTGAACTTTGCTACTGCTAATACTGAAAGCATATACTTGTTCGTTTTAGCAAACAATCAATCCAGTTTTTTGGTTTATCACGGTCTATTTAATTATTTTTTGTAGTGAATTCGCAAAAGAACGAGAAAAAGTAGAAAATAGACAAGAGTTTCTTAAACTTAGAAGGCAGCAGCAACTAGAAAGAGAGTTAAACGGCTATGTTGAATGGATTTGTAAAGCTGGTATAGTATTTACCCCTATTTCTTGTTTGTAAATCTATATATATATATATACCCACACACACATAAATATATAAAAACATAAATAAAGACACATATACCACACATCTAACCATTCATATAACCAAACCATCATTCTCATATACACATCTACACATTGATCTGGAGATATTATACACTGAGCTCGTAAATAACTAGAAAAAAAAGTAACCCTTTCTTTCGAAAACTACTTCATAGAGAGCAATTCTATTGAGAGTTTGCTCTCAGAAAGTCGGCAGAAGAGCAAAGAGTATAAAAACGCAAATTTAACGCTCTGACTGCCGCAAAATAACGAAATATTCACTTCTACTTCAGTATCATCTGTTCGAGATGCATCCACATCCCAACCATAAGCATAGTTATATTATATACCTATATAAAAATATATATAAACTCAGTTGTATTTCGATAGCCAGCACTTTTGGCACATTCTTAGCGTTTCCCCCTCCTCATAGAACCCTACCCATTGACAGCCTTAAAGCCTGTATATTTTCGAATTACTGTAAACGTCTCCTGAACATTCTACGATCCGATCCGCCCGTCGAGCTAAACGAATCACTTACTCCTCATAATAAGACACATGCCCACATAAGTCGAATTGAACCCAAGTACATCATGTATATTTTTAATGCTAATGTGTTGATCAAACCGATCCGCTTGCCCTTGACCGACTACCAATCGTGGGATTCTGCTAATGTTATTCCAGAGGAGGTAATACTCGCCGAGGAGCGTACAACGGAAGAGGAGAAAATGCACATAATGGAGGGTAATTTCCCAAAGAATTCCAGATTGATCATGTTCATTCATGTCTGAAATTTATATTTAATCCATTTCCAGCCCGAAGACGTAACGCGGCCAAGCGAAAAAAGCTGAAAAGCTTGGGCAAGTCCAAGTCCACAGACACCGAAGAAGAGGAGGCCGAGGAAGACTATGGCGACGATGGTAAGAAACCGAATTTGTTTTTATATTCACTGTCTTGTGGGATTCAAAAATGCAGCGAAAGTAAGCAAGCAGAACAACCGAGCCTCTCGAATGCCAGGCTGAATTGTTTCTATTTTCTATTCCTGTTCCATTGACTAAGCGGAAGTCGGAAACTGTGCGATCTTTTAATTTCCCCTCTAACTCTAATTTGAAACATCTACGAAATATGAAATTAACTCAAGATTTTTAATTTTTTCATTCGAACAAAATGAATTTCTAAAACTTACATTGAATAAAATGTTCAAAATGTTGAAAATGTGTAAGTAAATTATAATATTATTTCTCACCAAGTGACAAATTTGCACCAGTGTCATATAGTAATAAAACCATTTAGTTTTTGTGGCTCGAAAATACAGAATAATAGAACTTTCGTCATAAATGTTTCCCATCATATTTAGCATCTACTTCCTACAAGTCAATGTTAAGCTCTTTCACGTATGTGTTCTATAAGGAAAGTACCTTTGTAGTATAAGGATAAACCTTCTGAAGTGATTAATACAGTCTTTGAAATATATGTTATCATATACATTACTCGATACTTTGTGTATAGTATCCCTAGTCTGGCTAATTAACTAAACATAAATTGTAACTCGAGCACTTCTTTAATCCAAAGACAAGCTCAGCAGGCTTGTACTTGGGAATTTCAAGGTGCACTTGTTGAAATCTATTCTCTATCTCAGAACGTATAAATCTTTTTAAAAAATATATTAGTTGTTAGATAGATCATTTAATATTTAGAGTTAGTTGCTCTAAGGCAAAAGCTAACTAAAATAGTCACACTATGCGTATAAGGACCCAAACTAATATGTGAACACCATGTGTATTCGTCGTATTCGTCCGTAAGAAATAGTAACTAATATCGCTAAATGCAACAACTTCTATATATTGTATCCAAATTGACACTTCTTTCACATTGTATTCGAATAAGTTTGAAATTAGTCCCGAAGCAGTGCATTTCCAACCATTAACTATTAACTATTAATAGCTTTCTGTCATGATTTTATTTTAAAAGGATTTGATACGAACCTATATTGATTGCTAAACTCAACGAATAATTCCACAATTATGGGTTATGGGAACTCCAGTTAAAGGCAGTCGCTGTAGTATTTCATGGGGATGAATCCACAAATTAACAATAACAGAAAATATTCATATGTAGAGGCTGTGTCGATATGTGAAGCAATAGTTGATAACTAAATCGATATTTCACAGATTTCAACGTTAAATTTAAAATGTCTTGATACTGAACATTGCGATATATCAATAATTACAATGCTCTCGATACGAAATTAAGCGCGATATCTTTGATAGACCTTGTCGGAGTCTTTCCCCCAATATACATCCCTAGACCGTATTCATGACTATGAAACATCATATTCGAGGCACTTGACCATTGCGTCCCTACCTGTTGTTACCTAGAAATGCACTGTACCCGTATTTGAGCAGAGTATGCAGCAACATTTGCCTGGTTGTGCTTTAGGTGGAGAGTTGACCAGAGACTGAGCGTAAAGAGAGCGAGTACGGAAGGTTAACTAACCCAAGTGGACTGTCTGTTTTTTAGGATATCTGAAAACCCGGTCGAAACCCCAAGGCAGTTGCACCGGATTCTGGCGGGCGGAGAAGAGGTTCCGCTTTTGGATCCGGCACACGGTGAAGACGCAGTGGTTCTACTGGTTCGTGATAGTCCTCGTCTTTCTGAACACAGTCTGTGTGGCCGTCGAGCACTACGGCCAGCCCTCCTTCCTCACGGAGTTTCTGTGTAAGTATCATTGTGATGGAATCCTCTCGATGTATGATGATGACTTCTAAATGTTGTTTTCTTTCACAGACTATGCGGAATTCATCTTCCTTGGCCTGTTCATGTCAGAGATGTTCATCAAGATGTACGCGCTGGGGCCTAGGATCTACTTTGAGTCGTCGTTCAACCGATTTGATTGCGTTGTCATTAGTGGTTCGATATTCGAGGTGATCTGGTCCGAGGTGAAGGGCGGCTCCTTCGGCCTGTCGGTGCTGCGTGCGTTGCGTCTGCTGCGCATCTTCAAGGTCACCAAATATTGGTCGTCGCTGCGCAATCTGGTCATCTCCCTGCTGAACTCGATGAGATCGATTATCTCGTTGTTGTTCCTGCTCTTCCTGTTCATACTCATATTCGCCCTGCTCGGCATGCAGCTATTTGGCGGCCAGTTCAATCTGCCCGGAGGCACGCCCGAGACCAATTTTAATACATTCCCGATAGCACTGTTGACCGTATTCCAAATCCTGACCGGCGAAGATTGGAACGAGGTCATGTATCAGGGCATCATATCCCAGGGTGGTGCCCAGAAAGGAATGATTTACTCTATGTAAGTTTTGTTTTTCTTGTGTTTTCCTTTATTTCGTATCCGTATCCGTATCCGTATCCGTACCATACCATCGAGAGTAGGCTTGGCCACCTATGTTAGTACGCACAGCTAGTCCCCCTTTGGAGATACTTCCTCAAACTCCTGGCTTGTTGTGCTAGCAAAAACCCCTCCCTGAAAACAATCCAAAAGCTCCTCCCAATTCATTGAACGTCGAACCATTAATGTGTGCAATCTACCGCGATTCGGACTTGGGAGCTTGAAGAATTCAACTCACTGATTGAAATTCTGCAAGCCCAAGAGTCCCAAGTAACTGAAAATCAGAAAAGCCGGAAAGCCACCGCCACTATCTACAGAGTCAGAGTCAGAGTCAGAGTCAGTCATTAATCGTGCATAAGACCCACCAGTAACGCCACCGTAAGTGTAGACTATTTGGACCTTTGGCCATTGATCTGTATATCGAGTTTAATCTTTCACCGCTGTCTTCTCTCCATCTTGTCATCTTTCTTTGCAGCAATTTCAAGGCAGGCGACCTCTCACACGGCTTGGCAACGCCACGTGTCTGTTGTAGTCATGTAGCACCGTACCGTAGTTCCCCCGTTCGATATTTAGCCCATTACAACTCTCTCTCTATATTCCAGTCTCTAGTCACACACACACAAGATGTACATAGATCTCGCGTTCGATGATGCCCGATCACCACTTTGCAAGATATCCGATTGACTTTTTGGTATTCTCTCGATGGTCTCTTCCGACAGATACTTTATCGTTTTGGTACTCTTCGGAAATTACACGCTATTGAATGTGTTCTTGGCTATCGCCGTTGATAATTTGGCGAATGCCCAAGAACTAACAGCAGCCGAAGAGGAACAAGTCGAAGAGGATAAAGAGAAACAACTGCAGGAGCTGGAGAAGGAGATGGAGGCCCTTCAGGCCGATGGTGTTCATGTGGAGAATGGCGACGGCACGGTCGCCACCAGCAAGGCCAAGAGCAAAAAGAAGGAGGAGGAGAAGAAAGAGGAGGAGGAAGTGACCGAGGGCCCCAAGCCAATGCTGCCATATTCATCAATGTTTATACTGTCACCGACAAATCCGTAAATATATACATACCTATCGATCCTCCCCCTCCACCGATTCCCGTAGTCATACATATAGTAGGTCATTCAGTCATACTCTCTCATCACCTGTTCAGTGCCAGGCTTCATGCTAGACGTAAGATAACCGAGTCTCTTCCAGCGCAGAGCCCGAGAAGCTGCTGTCCTTGAATGGTAAATGGTAAATTGCAGGACAGGAACAGGTACTATGCGGGTCTCAAAGCTTAACTCTCTATCATCCATAATAGCCAATGACATACATATATTCTCTAATATCCGATGAACTACAGTTTTTGTAGTATAACCAAATTGATAACTAATTATCGTACTTCTTTCTTTTTTACATTTTTTTCCTGTTTCCTGTTTTCCTGTTTTTGGATTCGTTACCAATTTTCTGTTGCACACACAAACACACAACCAAAAACCAAACAAATTAATGAACCAATTGATCGATAAACGAATCAACAACAATGTGCTTGTAAATATATATGTGTACATATATACGACTTGTATATAATTATGATCATCAACCATTATCATAACATCATCGACATTACAAACCAATGATAATGAAAACGGCCATCATTCAAACACCACTTTTAACGACATCAACAACAACAACAACAACAACAAAAACAACAATTCACCAACGAACACCAACAAAAACTCAAATCCAAATTAAAATAATAAACAAAAACTAAATCAAAATCGAAAAATAAACATAAAACATTTGGAATACCGTCAAAAATTAAATCCGTCAACAAAAATAATAAAAATCGAAACAACAAATCGGCCGTGTGACCTAAAAATCGTTATCGGAATCTGAAAACCTAAAATCTGAACCCCAACAATAAAACCTCTCTCTCCTAAAATTGATTGAAACCCAAACAAAAATTATAAAAATAAACCGTGAACCACCGAATTTGATGCTGCCGAATGAAAACCAAAAACGATATAACAATCGAAATAATCGAAATCCACTCAATTACGAATAATTCGATATTCGCCATACGATATTCGATGAACGACCTACTACGACTATACTTATACAAAAATTGTAAAAAAAAAACAGCATACGACGCGGCGCCCATTGGGTTGTTAATTTACCATATTTTGATTTCTTCATTATGGTTGTCATATCAATGTCATCAATAGCATTAGCAGCCGAAGATCCCGTTCGAGAGAACTCGAGGCGAAACAAGATATTGAATTATTTTGATTATGCATTTACCGGCGTATTCACGATAGAAATGTTGCTGAAAATTGTAGACTTGGGTGTGATCCTGCACCCTGGCAGCTATTTAAGAGAATTCTGGAATATTATGGATGCTGTGGTCGTTATATGCGCTGCTGTTAGTTTCGGTTTCGATATGAGCGGTAGCAGCGCTGGACAAAATTTATCGACTATTAAATCACTACGCGTATTGCGTGTCCTACGTCCATTGAAGACCATTAAGCGGGTACCCAAATTGAAAGCCGTCTTCGACTGCGTCGTGAACTCATTGAAAAATGTTGTTAACATTCTAATCGTGTACATATTGTTTCAATTTATATTTTCTGTTATTGGAGTCCAATTGTTCAATGGAAAATTTTTTTATTGTACGGACGAAAGTAAACATACTTCCGCAGAGTGCCAGTAAGTAAAAGTTTTATTATTCAATTTTGTCAAGAATTATCTCTTTTGTTTTGAGTTTAGCTCCCCGTATTCCTTATTCGTAATCTTATTCTTGATCTTACTTAGCCTTTGTTTTTCCTATGTTTTGTATCCGTGAGTGAGGTTTTTTGCGAACTGTGGACCCCGATCCCGACCCCGACCCCGACCCCTTTCCCGATGCCATATATGTCATACACGTGTCCCTACGTAGTGGTCTCTTTTAGGTTTTTTAACCTTTCCATCCACATCCCCTCCGTAATCCTCTCTCATTAGCGTTCTAGCTCTCCCACTTTCTTTCTATCTGTCTTTCAAACGCGCTCTCTCTCTATCTCTGTCTGTATCTCTGAATGTTTCTCTATCTAAGCTCAAAAACAGTACGTAATAGATAACCCCAGAAACATAATCCTAGAAGCATATGTGTGAACTCTGCGTGGCTTATAGAGCTGCCGAAAAACTCATCTCGTACTCACCAGTCGCGATGCGTACATATGTTTGAACTTCTTCCATGTACATGTACATATATATAAATCCTATCCAATATACTCCCCATACATTGATGTCTAGCTGTAACGATCCCATTATACGCGATTTCTGCATAATACATATATACGATATTAACCGAGAGAGTGTGGCCAGTTATTCGCTGGATTTCAGTATTCCAGTGTGGCCAGTTCGATATCTGATGCAAGTTAAGCCCAATATCGGATAGAGAACAACGGCAGGATACATACTATATAGGCCTCCTGTGGGCCCCCTAGTTGTACATAGCATATGTATGTGATCTATTCGTATTCCCTTATGGAGAGCAATGTAGGACATAAGTTTCCACCAGTCCCCATATATCTGTTTTGTATCTGTGTGTTGTTTGTATGATCGTTTCCGTTATGCCATTATAACCATTATTGTTCGTTCTGTTCTTTATACTTATTATCATCTTTGTTTCTGAAGAAAACAAGAAAGGTGCACTGATTTAACAGAATGTAAGAGTAGCATTTTATAGTTTCTCGCCATGTTTTTCTTGCCTGACTTGTCTTATCAACAGTCACGCGATTAAACGGGCCAAAAACAAAAACCTAACAAAAATATTAAAAAGGAAAAAAACGAATACTAAACCATAAACAAATATTGAAAATCTAACCGAATCAAATAGTGACCTAAAAAAAGCAAATAAAATATGAGAAAGAAAATGCGTTCGAATCAAACATCTGTGATATAGAAATGCGAAACTACAGTGTCTAGTTACCACCTGAACCAACCCTTTTCTAGTTAAGTTTCATTTTCTATGATTATGATATGTTACATATATATATATATATCTATATATATAGTTAATCCGTTAAGCCGTATCAGTGTGTGTTTGTATTTGTTGCCTCCACCAACCAAACCAATAGGATCGGAAAACCATAAGACTATCCGCGTTTAGCCTATGTAAATGTTCCATTTATGTATTTGAAAATTGGGTATTCTCCAAATACCAAAGAGTCCATATTACTACCAGAAGATTTCTTAATAAGCACGCGCATAGCACGAAGCGGGCCGTCTTTAGCGTAGAGTGTCAGATTCAGATACAGTTTCAGTCTATGATTCAGATTCAGTTAAAGTTTGAGAATTCTTTGGATAGGAGCATAGCGACGGTCCGTGCATCAGGCCAGAATCAACGAGTATAGGCTTCAGATCCTCACATTCCTCGAAAATTGCTTCCAATCCAAATAGCTAGAATCCCCAATAATAAGATGCATCTACCTTCCCATCTATCCAGATCCAATTCATCCCTGTGACATCTATCCGAGACCTTTGTGTCCAGCCAGAAGCGAAAGCGAATTATGTAGGCCTGTGTTAATGTTGTCAAAAATCACCCCAACCGAATACGAGTAATAATGCTATTTATTAGGTATCGTAACATCTTGTAGTAGACTATATCCAACTAGATGACGAGCGCTCTTTCCCAAGTTATGTGTGTGTACATTAGAGTTTCATTATGTATTGTATTTTTAACTCCAAATTGATTCAGCGAGCAATGGCCACTCGCCACTGGCCCACTCGCCACTCGCCGTCGCACTCGCGAGCCGTGCGTCGGGTGTAACGTACCTTACACTCGCCGCAAACAAAAGAGAAGTGAAAAACAATGGCCGATACTTGCACCGTAGAGTCCAATGAAGTAACCACCGAGTATCGGCTTGTTTTAGCTGTTTGGCCTTCGTATGCAATAACTGTGTGTGGCCCGCCTGCCGCCCTGCCTAATTGACAAAAACCAAATCGAATCCAAATCAAATTTACTTAAAAATCCAGTTACATATGTACACGTACATCCAACGTCCAAACGTCCACCTGCATTCCTCTCTCTCTCTCTCTCATGCATTCATGTCCGCCCACCCATCAAGCGCCCAGCCATTGTTGTCGTCAGTGATGGGAAGAAGTTAAAGAGTAACGAGTAGCGAGTAACGAGTTCCTAGCTAAATAATCTGTGCTCAAAGCTTTTATTGTATTGAAATTGTTTCCCAGTTCTTACTCACTCCTAGCTATCACTGTTAAAGAGATTAATAATACAAATTTCATTGATTTAAGTAATTTCAAAACTACCCATCACTGCTCGCCACACATGCCCCACACACTCACATACTCGCCACCGAGTGGAAAATTGCACTCCCTTTGAGCGCAGCTGCTTTTTGTTCACATCACCGAACCGACAACGGGCCGAACCACACGGGACCCGCTCGTGAAATGCCCCACAGTCCTCGCCATTCATCCGAAAGAGCACCAGCTTTCCAACGCTCCTCCAGCACTTCTTCAGCACTAGTCGCGCGATTTAGGGAAATACTATATGTTTATGCTAGTTATTTTGTCCGGAGAGATTTTCGAACATCTTTATTTGTCTACGCCTTGAAATTCCGACCGTACCGAGTGTCGCTTTTGATCTCGGCCGCCGCAGGAATCCAATTCAAAGTCAAGTGTGTCCCACTCCGTACGAGGATAATGCCAGGGACCAGCAGTTGCTTCTCATGACCATCACATATCACCTTTTGTCATCCCGATTCATGTTGATCCATGTAAAGACACGCAGCACGCACACGGCACACCGAGCGCATATATATATTAATGGTGCAACGAAATGCTTTAATCTTATTGTCGCAACATCATCCCTATGTGTTCCTATAGCGAGGTCTGACTGTAAATTGTATCCATTAGTTTTCGACTTTACCTCATGCTTAAAAAAATCCAAAAATATAACTCACCGCCTCACAAAATCTCATTGAATCATTGAATCAACCAAAAGCAAAAAAAGAAGAAATTTTTAAATACGAAATTTTGATGAGAACGTAAAACGATCCCGATTGACCCCCGATTTGATTTCCGTTTAGTTCTAGATGCTTGTCCCGAGCCTTAGTTTCGTTTTCGTTTCCGTTTCCGTTGCCGTTGCCTTTTCCGTTCTTAGTGGTTTGTGTGTACCTTTTCGTTTCTGTCAATTTCTCAACTGAGTCTCGATATAAATTACTAATTAATCCACAAATAACTAAACCACACCAACACCATAAACGAACCTAATCGAACCACAAATCAAATGATTACGCATCCAAACAAAAAACAAATCAATATCAAACCAAAGGGGCTCGTACTTCAAGTACGAGGAGGATGAGCTGCTGCCCAAACAGGAGCTGAGGGTGTGGAAGCCGCGTGCCTTCCACTACGACAACGTTGCCGCCGCGATGCTGACTCTCTTCGCCGTCCAGACCGGCGAGGGATGGCCACAGTAAGCCCACTTTGTTGTTGTAACCAGAAACTATGTATATTTCCTCTCTCTTAACTGTTGTCTATATAGTCCTCTATCTGATCTGATCGATCTGTGATCACTCAAACTGAAGGAAGCTGTCGAATCAAAGATATTAACTAACCAATATTTTCTGCCTCCTCTTTTCCGCAAAAATCAACCAACCAACGCACCTTGAATGTCCGTCCACATCCACATCGATACAACGATAATACGATACCGATACCGTTACCGATAACGATAATAGGGTCTTGCAACACTCAATGGCTGCCACTTATGAAGATAGGGGTCCAATCCAAAATTTCCGGATCGAAATGTCCATATTTTATATTGTGTATTTTATTGTATTTCCATTCTTCTTCGTCAACATATTCGTGGCCTTGATTATTATTACGTTTCAAGAGCAAGGCGAAGCTGAGTTACAAGATGGTGAAATTGACAAGAACCAGGTGAGCCAGACCCAAACCATTCCATCCGTTGTTGTTAACCCATGCGAGTCGTTCCGATCTCACATCTATCTCTGTCTCTATCTCTCTGTCTCTGCTTATATATCTCTATATATATATCTAAATATATGTAAATGTATATGTGTGTTTCGTGTAATGTACCGCTAATTGTATTTGTAAAAAACCCCTCAAAAAAAAACAAAAACCAAATTAAACTATAAAACAAAATCTAATTTATGTAATTAATAGATTGATTAATGTGCACGTACATATCACTAACTCGTAAATACTCTTGCTACTAACATTACAAACTCGTACCCACACGAACACGTTCCAAGAACATGCCCAGACATCGCCACACCGTGGGTACGGAGTACAAAACACAACTGTACACCTAGTACAATACTCGTACCTAGATTGTGTCTCCCCAAAGCTTAACCCTAGCCTACAGTAGCTACTCTGTGTGTGTACCGTTATGAGCGAACGTTTGCCTTGCCTTGCCGCCTTTCGTTCCAGTGGAAGCCCCACTGCTCCACACCCCTACCCCCACATACTACAAACACTGTCAGAGACTAGACTGTACCCTACTTGGAGGTCCTCCCGGGGAAACCCCATCCAGACTCGAACCCCACTAGTTGCTCAGCAGAACCCGTACCCCTTAGAGCAGAGCTGCCCACACAGAGCACCCGGGAGCGGCGCGTCATTCGGGCAGTGAGCCCGAATGGCTCGAGCTCTCGTGTGCCAGTAGAAGTGCCTCTGTCGTAATTAGTTTTTTGTTGTTGATATAAATAGTGAACATTTGCCGGAAAGTAGAGATATTCAATCCAGAAACGATAGTCCTTAAATATTCCCCCCATTCCGCTTGGGAATATTTAACGATCAGTATCGTCGTCCAGTCAGTTGCCAATGTTGATCGAACGCGCGTTGCCCATCAATCCCATTCCCGCGAACAGAGACGATTGTAAGTATAAGCCTTTTCCAGGCAACCTGCTGCCAGTAGAGGATACATCATCCCACCAGTTGTAAGCAGTGTTCATTTATTATTTTGTAGCTCGAACCTAGATCCTGGGGCTTAGGTCGGACCTAGAGCTAGAGGGAAACCCGATACAGACATACCCCTAGACTAACCTCGATAGTGCAAATTAACATCCAAAAACGGGGGCATGTGTTGAATGAATGTATTTGTCGTTGATTAAGGGGGTAGAACTTATTATTATTTTGCTTTAACACCATGTACATATACCTACCGATAACCCTTCTGTGTTTGCTTAATCCAAATTGGGATATACTTTCATTACTGTAAGAGACAGACTAACACCAAAGTAGTTCAGTTCGATGTTTATAATTGATATTGATGTGTGTGTTTACAAGGTTAAACCTTGCCAACGGCGCATATGAAAAGTACTATCTACCGATTTATATTTAAAGCTTAATAGTTCTCCTAGTAAATTCATTTTCCGAATATTTTCCTATGCGCCCTTCGGCAACTCTGATGCTGTTTAGAATTGATGTAAAACCTATTAGCTAACCTCTTGAAAATCGCTTAAAATTGACTTGAAAACATTGGCCTCAATTCCGGTTAGATATTGTGCATCCAATTTCTTCTACGTTATTGCCTTTTTCTTCCCTCTAGAAATCCTGCATCGATTTCACAATCGGCGCCCGACCTCTCGAGCGTTATATGCCCAAGAATCGGAACACCTTCAAGTATAAAGTTTGGCGAATTGTTGTTTCAACGCCTTTTGAGTACTTCATCATGATGCTGATCGTATTCAATACGCTCCTGTTGATGATGAAGGTAAGTTTACTATCGATTTTATTTATAATACCAACGTCAGGAGAAGATAATGGTTATAGCCTTGAAGTTAAGTCGTTCGGGGCAAATCCCTTTTATATTGCCCATTTATTGCCAGTTTAAATATATACCTTCGGCGATAGATATCTATATCGATGAACCTATTAAATGAGACTGCAACTAAACCTTTATTATAATATTATTCATCTTGACAGTATCATAATCAAGGGGACATGTATGAAAAATCACTGAAGTACATCAATATGGGATTCACTGGAATGTTTAGTGTGGAAACTGTGCTAAAAATAATTGGATTCGGTGTTAAGGTGAGTATTTGCAGTACAAAAACTAATATTTCTATAGTATTAATCATTAAAAAGAATTAGTTAGTATTTCTCCTTTTTGATTTAATTAAGATAAACTTTATTTATATTGTAAAAGTCCCTTAATAATACACTCATTTGATCCGCTCTGTAGAACTTCTTCAAGGACCCGTGGAACATATTCGATCTGATCACCGTTCTGGGCAGCATCGTGGATGCACTGTGGATGGAATTTGGGGTAATTATCAGTTGCTTGCCAGTACACGACTCAGAGCAAACCTACATGTTATTGTTGTGTTCGATTTCTGTAGGCCGTTATGCAAGACAAACTATAATGTAATTGATAACTGAATACTACAGACACACGTATCTCTAGCTCCTTGTTTTGCCCAGATATGAATATACACTGTAACTTTAACACCGAACACGTCTACAGAAACACACTGCAAACAAAGAGTTTAAAGAAGCGCAGAGAAAAAAGCGAATGTGTATCGAGTACATATATTAACATATATATGTATGTTGAATACCCCGATGCGTATGTCTATATATGTATCTCATTTGTACTTTTATGTCTATATAAAAAACAAGGTTCACTCTATATAATTAGGTACATAAACACGTATCTTTTCCAGCTGATGAGATACATATTTTTCAAGCACAACAATACTCAGGAATCCAGATAAATATCGAGAAGAAGGGAATTTTTTTTCAACTAATCACTAACTTTTTATAAAGAACTCCAGTTGTGTTGAGATTAACAATGGGTTTTATGATATAGCAGGAATTTTCCACTACTTGATGTGGTGGAAATTCCTAAGATTGTATAGTTCCGGGGGCTCAACCATTTAGGGTTAAGGTATATATAGATATATATTAATCTTTTTTTTATCAAGAACACAAGAGTCGCGGGGTTAGGCACTATGCACAGATCGCAAAAAGTACAGTTACACCCAAATGTTTTACAGTTATTTATCGTTATCGTTTTACATACAAAAAAAAAGTTACCTAAATTTACGTTTATTTTTTAATATCGCAAGCACACACACACACACAAAAAAAAGAACATACAAACAAACATCACGAAATCCAGAAATTAATAATCATATTTCTTTTTTTAAATTCCTTTTCCATATTTATTTATGTACGAAAACCAAAAACCAAATGTGGTTTGCAAAAATCGGGAAAACCCAATCCGAATCAATCCAAATCAAATATATATTTCGATGAATGCAAAAAAAAAAAAAACAAATAAATTACATATAAAATATATAATAATCACTCACGCAATATATGATATATATATATACAATCAAACCGATAAAACCCACGCACACATCTGAACAATTGTGTAACTTTATATAACACACACTCTCTCACACGATATATCGTCTATACATATCTGTATATCTCTTGCAATTGGCCACATCGGAATTCGAAACGAACTCGAACTCCAATTCGAATTCGAACAATGTCCCAACAACGATAACATATCAACACAAACAATAATACAATCACAACATCTGTGTAATACAAAATATACAAAATGCAATGAATGTGCAAAAACTCTATATAATATATATATATATATGTCTCTCTTGCTCACCTCCACCACCACAACCGATCCATCACTGCCACCACCACCACAACCACCTCAACCACCACTGCCACCCAATCATCACCGAATTTGTATACGACATATAACTATATATAACCCAAAACTCAAACGATTATATGCAAAATGTTAACTTGAATCAAACCTTTTGATCGAATCACCACCAAAACCAAACCGAATCAAATCGAATCGAATCGAAACGAATCAATCGAAATCAATCGAAAAATGGAATCGCAATCACCAATCAACCAAACCAAACCAAAACCAAAAACGCAAAAACAATGCAATCGAAATCAACCAAAATTTTGATGAAATCTTACATCATTGAATTGAATCTGTTCATCATTTCGACAACAACAACAACAACAATCAATCAATCAATTCGTATCTGCATGTGTATGTGTATGTTCGACACCTGTGCACACACACACACACGTATACATACACATGCATCCATTTTGCGTGCACACAAACACACATATTCATTTGTGTCCTTTGTGCGTGTGTGTGGACGCTTTGTCGCTCTCTCTCCTCTCTCATCAACAACAACTCCATCGATAACAACAACAATTACAACAACAACAACAACAACTACATGTACAACAACCAACAACCGACACAACCAGCAGCACGATGTAAGTACGAAACACGATCCTACACCGATTTTGCATTTATCCAAAACAATTTTCGATGTGTAAACGATCAAAGAACTTAGATCTCTATCTCTCCAGCTTAAGCCGCTAAGTAATTGCCTTCCACTAAACAAGCTTATTATTATTATTATTAAATTCGAGCTACTTTCTTCCTCAACTCTCTCTGTTATGATTTCGAGCTAGTTTTGATTTACCAGTTGAAAGCAAATGTATAACTTATTATATAACTTGATTCACATTTGATTAGTTGTTCTGTTCTCACCGTACTCGCTTAGTTTTTCGACATTGGCTTCTGATTTTCACATGTACGTATAGTTTGGGATATTCTTAAGAGTATGATTTTAATATTTGAATATTTTTCTGTTGCATAGCACACAACATTGCGATTTGTACTTGCTACCGTGTCTATCTCTCTCTCTCTCTCTCTCTATCTCTGTATCTGTAAATGTATCTGTATCTATGGTCACCACTTACTTGTTTACTCCTGTCTGTCTCAGTCTCTTGTCAAAAGTTGCGTGCAAATATAGCCCTAATTAAAAATCTGAAGGATTCAAAGTGGGACATGTAGCGAGGATGGTCCGAAAGATTTCTATATACATCGAGCGATCCATTGGTATTATTTATTCATCAAATATGGTGTTCACAAAAGAAGTTCGTAACTCAATATATCATTGCATACTTTTAGACATCATGTTAATTGTTTTCAAATCTCTAATGATTTAATTGTAATTGTAAATATAACAATTTTTACTGTAAAATCACATTTTCTAATCAAAATGTTATCTAATCTTATGGATAACTTTACCAAAAATCCTACCAATGGATCCTTTGTCCGTGTATATCCCTTAGGAGAGAGTATAGGAGCCCAAGTAAATAAAGAGTCCTCCCTGTGAGCAGTCTCGTGAAGTGTAAACATGAATGTCTTTAACTTAGTGACTTTTAATGTTTAGGCATCTTTAATTTTTAGCTTATTTAAATATAAATGTGTGTTTTTACGAACTTACAATCAATATCATATAAACTGCAAAGGTTTCAGTAATTATTTGTAATATTAATTATATCAATTAGAACTTTTCAGCCTTGTATTGTAAATGTCGTATCTTTAAGATGTTAAGATTAATCAGATATCCCTTTAGATATCTGAAGCTCTGAGCTATTTTTTTCCAAGCAGAATTTAATGTTACCTCACCGAAAAAGACAAAGAACATTGTGTCTTTTTGTAAAGTTTCGATGAAAGCGGTAGAGAAAATATGTTTAAGAAAAATAGTAAAAAAGGAGAGTATAAATCACTACCCTTCCTGCCTCAATCAGGAGACGATCCAAGAGAATCCAATAACACAGAACCCAATTGTTTTCCCCTTAACTAAGAGTGGCTCTGGGTGCCCTCGAAGTCATGCAACTTCTCTTCGGTTTTGAATTTCCACCTGTTTCCCTTTGATTTACGTTACGCATGGACTGCTTCCGGTTCTAACGGTCTCGCAATTTGACACTTTCACATCCACTTCCACGTTCACCAAAAACACTCACATGAAACAATCGCTGAGGCTCATGATCACGGCCATAAGCAACAGAAAACTGGCATGCACAAGCACATTCCTGCAGACTGCAAACATACGACACTAGGCAGGCTTCGTAAAATCTCCAAAGCTCCCTCCTCTTTCGGCCCTCAAAGGACTCAGCTCCTTAAATTCTTCCCATGGAATGTGTGTTATTTTACGAAGCCTGAGACACACAGCTAAGACCACACATGCGCAAGTTAAGAAAGAGACCAGTCTCTCGTTTACTTGAGACGGTATAATGCTTCGATAAATATGCGATATATATATCACAAGTCGATAACCCGGAGTCAAGATCAAAGGCAGCATCATTGTCAGCGTTTGCCCATCGGCTGAGGTCCCTTGTGTGAGCTATCGTCTAGCGGTAACTGTAAGTAGTCTTCCCCAACGAGCTCTGCGATCGTAAATATATACAAATATAGATTCGATTGGGCAGCGAGCGTCACCAAGCGAGGTACTTAATGATGGCCCAGAAGGGATATCCTTTCTCTATATACCGCCTATCGATTTCTGTTGAGCTTTTAAAACCATTCGTAACGTTGACTTTTCGAAAGCATGATTTCAACACTGTGTGGTCTTTCTTCCGAGACTCCCCCACCACCGCCACTATCTATCAGACCCATTGTCCACTCTCCATTCTCCATTATCCATTGCCCATGCTCCATCCTGCAGTCTCCGCTCTCTGCTCTCTGCTCTCTGCTCTCTTCGCCTGTTCCCGCTAGTTTCTTTCTGGGTAATGTTTTCGCAGGTCCTGCCAGTAGTTTCTCAACCTTAGGTCACTTGGATGACTTTCAAGTTTTGCTTCGGCCTGCTCCCACCACCACGCAACCCCCCAATAAATAAAAATAGTATAAGATATGAAATCCACACCACCTATCACCGACACCCGTCAGTTTTGCGATGCTCACATCTTTCACTCCCATGATTGCAACCACGTAGTGGGCCCAGCCAACGAGTTGGGCTTTTGAGATTGGCTTTTGTTTCAGCTGCTGCATGCCACATGTCCACACATCTGACACACACACTAACTCAGAGCCACACACATTCTCACATGAACATTAACACGAACACATGCTAACACCCGATCACAGACATACACATGTGCGTTGAATGAATGCACTCGGAGATCCTTTGATCCTTTCAGTTTGCTTCAGCTTTTATCACGCCTATATAAGTATCCAATTCTTTAAACTGCTTGAGAGTTTCAATGCCGTTTGCCCGGCTTGGCTGTTTTCCACGTCAGATATGAGTAGTCCGTAAAATGAAATCCCGAGAGGCTACTCCTGGCCCCTGGCCCCCGGCCCTTGGCTCCTGGCCTCTTTGAGGCGTTCTGGGTAAACGAGGTAAGAGGATGATGCCTCAGTTCGCGATCGAACTAAAGGCAGGTGCGTGCGCGCAAGGTAACGCTCGGTTTTCGCATTTCATTTCGTCAATCAACGCCTTACTACCTTATACGCCTTATTTCCTTATGTGCCCCGATGTATTTTCAGTTGGCGATATCTTTCAGTTCCGTAAAATACATTTTCCACCCGTGTGCCCTGCCACACGCTGCATAGTCTGTCTAGGCAAGTCGATCTGCGCGAATAGAAGCCTCGATATTTAGAACCTTGCTCAGCTAAATTCCCAACAAGAAAACCTGCTATCCAAGTAAATTAGATAACAATGAAACAGAAACTAGAACAGCGACATATATAAACACAATTAATATACAACACACTCTCCGAGATATATACACACCAACAACATAGAAAACTATGTAACTCTTCTTACTGATATTGATCTTGATCTATCTTTGTATACCTGTTAGAAGCTGCAGCTCTGCTATCTAAAATTCGTGCTACTAATTTTTCAACTCTACTTTACTTATTTCTTTATTTTTCAAAAAAAAAAAAAAAAAAAAAAAAAAAATTTTAAACCAAAATCAACAACAAATCTCTTGAACGCCGCCCAACGAATTTCGTTTGACCATAACACCGACCTGTGATGATACGCATACAAAAAAATCTGCAAAATGAAAAAAAAAATATATATATCTTGAACATTTCCTTGTTTTTATTCGTCCCGTAAATTACGACGAACCTATATCCGATCCGATATCTGATTGCAATCGAAAACAAATCTGCTGAATGATAAATTCAACAACACCAACCACTCTACTACTACTACTACAACCTTTCAACAACAACTACAACAATGATTGAAACGTCAAACGAAATGAAATCGAATATCGAATATCGAATATTGAAAATCGAAAATGAATCGAATTGAATCGTTCATAATGCGGTTTATGAGTTATGTGCACATTGATTTGTCTCAAAACAAATCCATAAATTCCTTGAACATGGTTTCCCTAACAGGATGTAAGTAAACAAATCTATGCTAACAAGCTTTCTACTTCTACACCACTCTCCCTCAACTAACAAAACTACTAAAAACCCAACAACAACAACAGCTACAGTTACTCCAACTCCAATTCCAGCAACAACAACAATTACAACAACAGTTACATAAACAAAAACAAACAACAACGACGATCAACAAAGTGTTTTTGGACCAAGTACAAAGCAAAAAAAAAAAAAAAATACAACAAAGAAACAGAAACAGAAACAAATCTAGCTTATCCCGTTTCTCCGGAATGTTTTCTAATACCAACTACTGTAATTTTCATTCTTAATACCTCTTATTCTCAGGATCAAGTCGATAATTGATCTCATTTTGTGTAAAAATCGAATTCATCTGTAGATTGAAATTTCTCTCCTTTGTTCTCGTCCACTTTCTACGTATTTACTCGTAGCTAGCTAGCCATATATATGCATATCCTATATATCAGCCGACTTAGACCGAGTTGGGCCAGATCTTGTATATTAACTACTGCCATATAACTGTGTGTGTGTATATTCTCCCACCTCCCTCTTACTATATAGTCGATTTGCGGGGTTGGAATAGAGCAGTCAAGTCACCTTAAGTGCGTCCCATCTTCGATAGCGACCAGAGCGTGGAAACATGCCTCATTATCCACCACCTCTCTCTCTCTCTCTCTCTCTCGCTCTCTTTAGCTCTAACCCAGATTCCCAGATAGATATATGTTCCACCTATCCCGTCCACATATGTACCATATATCTCTCGACCGCAGAATCCACAGAATCGGAAGCCACTTCCACTCCATGCCCACGCCAGTGTACGCGAGTTTGTTCAACCTTCATTAACACACACGTTCCACGTTCCACGTACCACGTTCCACGTCACCTCACCAAGGGTGCCGCCTAGAGGTGCCGCCACCTCTCGATATGTTGCTTCAACCCACATAGCCACATCCAAACTATGTATATCCATTATCCGCCCTAGTCTCCGTAGTAAATACTCTCGTCTCCTCCACTCACTCTCTAACTTTAAGTATATATATCTATATACTACGCAAATCCATATTTAAGTACTGTACCTATGCAATATTTATATATAGTCAATATAGTATGTAATTCCAACAACATGTTGCACTGTGTGAAAACCGAACGGAGGCCACGGTGAGGCGGTATGCGTCCCAAAGTCAGCTAAGTTGCGCGGATGGGCGGGTGCATGCCTTCGGGGGGGCTGGGGCAATGCCTTGCCTCGTCACCCCTCCCATGGAATGCGCCCGTCCGTGCGCCTAGAAAGTGTATATAGAATGTATATGCAACAACCAGCTGATGTGTAAAATATTTTGGCCAAAGACATTGTCTTCGAAGCGATGACGGATCGGTGAAGGCGCCGTTTGTTACGGTTAACTGAACTGCTCTCCAGGTGTACCCGTGTAACTGTTACTGTACCTGTACCCGTACCCGTACCTGTACCTGCACCACTGACTGCTAAAGAAAATCACGGCACGCCAAGCACATTGATTGAGTAATATTGTCCAGATTGATTCATAAATTAATCGAAATTCAAAAAGTACCTACTCTCGCGTGTTCCTAGGCCATACGAAACAAACTACTTTGTGTACCTAGAACACGCAACCTGGCAACCTCCGCTTGCAACCGTTAATCATAAAAAATTAGCTTAGTCAAAACCAAAAGCAAAAGAAAAACATACGCACGCCCAAATTGCTTTTGAAAATTACCTTCTTAGAGGACTAAAATTCGATTTTTCAAATTCTGTACATTTTTGATCAATTAGTATTTTTGGCAGATTATTGTCACACGCACCAATCATTATCTTTTGATGTGATAATATCGATAGCTAAAGCCACCACCAAGAACACTGAAAACAGCCACAACACTGAAACAAAAGAATACCAACACACGAACGCAACGCACAGAGAAGATTACCAACAATACTAACAATATTCAATACTCGAAAATAGTTTTTGACTACATTTTCGTTGACCAGAAACTCGATTATTCGCATTTATTGTACAAATAGTTAAAAATGACAAACGTTTTTGTTTAGCATTTCGTTCGCAACTGTATAGTAATGAGTACAATTCCATTTGGATCGCCATCCATCTGTTTTTTAATTTTTGATAGAGCGAAAATAGTTTTTGCCAGTTAAATACATTATGTATATCGGTAATTAAAATTTATACAACTAACTACTAACAGAACCTCTGTCCCCACTCTGTATGTATGAACCTCCTCTACCTCTACTACTACTAGTACTACTGCCACTACTATTACTACTACTACTACTACTACTTACTACTGTGCCTAACTACTGCACTACTAACTAACTAACCTACTTACTAACGGAACGTGCTATACTAACCGATAGTTTAGATTGGAATGCATCGAATCCGTAGATCGATGGCGGAGCCGAATCCGAAGCCGAGCTCCATCGGATCCCCCGTATCTTAAGACGGGGACCACCGCAACCACTCTAATTCCGTATCCTTATCTGTTCTGTTTTCTCTCTCTCTTTTGTTTCTTTTGACTCTATTCCAAACTTGACAACTCTCCAACAACTCGTAACTTGAACTCTCTCGACAAACTCCAACTCTAACTCCAACACCAACCAACCAACCAACTTTGGCCAATAATATTTTACAGTCGAACTCAATCAACGTCGGCTTCCTGCGCCTGTTTCGTGCGGCGCGACTTATCAAGTTACTCCGTCAAGGCTACACAATACGCATCCTCCTGTGGACATTTGTACAATCATTCAAAGCACTCCCCTATGTCTGTTTGCTTATAGCCATGCTATTTTTTATATACGCCATCATTGGCATGCAGGTAAGTCGCCCGGTTAACACACAACCGCAAACACACACAGCTTGAAAGTACCAGAAGATCCACCTAGATAGAGTGTGGACTTGAGTTGGGGAAAGATGGGTCTGGAACCTCGAGGGTGTACCTGTAGTTATCCTAGGGCCAGTTAATACTGTAGTTGGGGGGACACTCCACGATTATCAATGGACTTTAATGCAATGCAATTCAATTTACATCAAACGACAAAGGTTTTCGGCAACATAAAGTATGATCCGGACACGCAACTCAACCGCCACAATAACTTCCAGTCGTTCTCCGGTGGAATCATGCTGCTCTTCCGGTAAACGTGAAAAGTAACCTCTAGTTAGCCCATATAATCGTAACTCCAAACAGCTGGCACAACCTACAGTCACCTCAATACTATGCATCATATATATACTTACTATAGTTGTGTACTTGTATCGGAACCCGAAGGGGAGAGTGGGCTCACACGAGACAAGGAATATGGAAATTAAGATATATTCCCTCTAAATGGAGTTCCTGCCGGCTTCCTGCTCGTGCAAGCCCCCTCTGGATGCGGTGCATTTGTTGTAACATAACTCGTAACTACACCCCAGGGAGCCCATTTATATATCTCTTGAAATGCATTTCAATCATCAAGAATCCATGGTCGCAATCTATAATATTATTATGAAGGAATCCGTAAATGCGTTAGCAAGTTTCTTGAAGTTATAAATAATTATTTTTGAAACGTATTATTTGCCGTTGCCGTTGAGACTTGAAATTCGTACTTTTTTGGTTTCATTATTATCCCTTTCTATATTCTATATGGCTGGACTCATGAACGTAGCTTAGCCCATTCTTTTTAAATGTTGTATCTAGATGCGCGTATCAAGTATTTTTTTGTCTTTGGATGTTTGTGTTCCAGTCGGTTATCAAAAGTGTTGGGCAAACAAAAAGATGAAAAATTAACCTACTAAATTTACAAGAAAATAATCTATTGAGTTACCTAATTGGCCTCCCAAGCAACGAAGTATTTGTTTCGTTAATTGTTTCAAAATGAATTTGTTATAAAAAGTCAGACACAAACTAAAATTTACCCTATTTATGTTTAAAAAATGTTATCTTAATAATATAATCATATGCCGTGTTTGCTGTTTCAATGCACTTTGAGCGTTACTTGATACAAAAGCTTATTGTTAAATATGTTTCACATCTTATTTTTGATCAATGCTCGTTACATAAGATATATAATTCTGTTTCGAACTAACTATAAATTACTCTCAATGGTAACCGACATAAAAATGCAAATTTCCCCCACTGTTGATTGGTATTTCTCGAGTTCCGTAGGCTTTCCTTATGATTTCCAGCTAATTTTTGACTTCAAAACGAAATGAACTAGGCGTTTCTTGTGTTTGGCCTGACATAGAGTTTTAGCCTTGCAAAAATCCCGAAACAGATAACCACCAACATGTATAAGAACACATCATCATCCGGATTCGGCGCTGTCAGGGGTAACTTTCAGGGGGACTTTATGGGGTCACGATGAATAGTTTTCCTTGAGGATCCTCCGCAGGCGGAGAGGCGGATGTGTGTAATGTGTATTATCCGAACTATATTGTGTGAACATTTCAGGCTCCAAAATACAAAAATGAACCAATAATCAAAATGCATTCTTTACCACCCGAATATATATTTGAATCCGTGCATAGGTGTTCGGGAATATCAAACTAGGTACAGTGGAAAATTCCATTACTAGGCACAACAACTTCCAATCATTTATTCAAGGCGTCATGTTGCTCTTCAGGTACGTAACTCCCACCACCACCTAGAAACCTACAGCCTTATGCATATCGTTTCGACTCTCTCAGTAATTAAGTTACTAGTTTATACTACATAATAATATAACTCAAGTTAGAATAATTTACTTATACCACTATCCATATAGCTCTTCTCCGCGCGATCTAGAACTCTCTATATATGTACTTAGCCTAGCTGCGATCCGGGTCTCTTTAGAGGGGTGACTAGCACCCGTGGAAGGGAAGGTACTACACCTAGAGTTGCCTAGAACTTTGTAGGCCCAACTGGACCCTCGGATATCTCTTAGAGAGAGTACATGTCTATCCCTAAGTTACCATATGTTCCCAGTTTTGTATTGGTTTCTAGTTCGATACATAGCACCTTGTTCAAGGCTCCACCATCTGCTGATCGGACTATATACTGTGGTAAATCCGAGACTCAACTACAGCCACTACCTGATACTTGATACTATACTTGAACTACAATCAGCTCTCTGAATCGACTTGAAGCATACATACTCTCGTTCTCGTTCTCGAATCGTACTCGTACTCGTACATTTATTCGTTTTGCTTAACAATAGTTACTTACGTTTCTTTGGTACCTTTGGTGTAAGCGTAGATTGAGTTCTAGCGTTGTGTGGACACCATCTGTTGCAACAAAACCGGCATATACATACGTATGACTATACTATATATATGTACTACCTATGTATTTACCAACCCGTAGAACTACATACTATATATCTAAAACCAAAATTACATTTGAGCGACGCTTGATTTGCCACAGTTGTGCACCTTTCGTTAATGCAGTTAATCAGTTGAGAAAGTTCAATGAAAGCGTTCAACCGTTCCATACAGTATTACTGGACTTGTGCCATAGTTTATATACAACCTAGATCTAGCAACGATGTACTCTCTATACTCTATATATCTCTATATACTTACCATATATACAAGTTACCAGATAGTTAAGTTAATAGAACTGCCGGTTGATGTATGTCTGTATGTATATGTAATTCAATCTGTGGTCTCGATCAGCATCGCCCCTCGATCATCGCATCGCCCCTCATCTTACTAGCTACATGCCTCTAGGTTTAGATTATAGTCTGTAAACGAATTGGTCTAACTATATACATCTGTCCGGGCTAACCGAACGTAACTACATATATCTATAGAGTTAGTAGTCCAGTAAAGTGGCTTCGATTGTGCAGTTAGTTCTTTGAAATAGTAATAGAGTATATAGCATATAATGTGTAAGATGCATAACGCCCATCATTCAAGCTCAAGAGCTTCAAAACTTGTCTGGCGTTACGCATCTTATTTTGTCATTTTTAGTGTGGCAAATGCTGCACAATCGAAAACATGTTAATTTCAAATAATATCTTGATTTAGAATTGGATATTTCCTAATTTTATATTCTGAAAATTAAAACAATGTAGTTTTGTCATAGAAAATACATAAAAATCAGAAAGAAAGAAGAATCATGAATACATATCAATCATACTTACCTATTATAATCGGTATTTCTCTCTTATCCCTATATATGTTATGTATATACACTTGTACGATCTGTGCGATCTGTACGATCTGTACGATCTGTAAATACCTATAGAACCTGTCCATAATCCATCCTCCATACTCATCCAGTGCACACTTCATCCTTAACGCATTATCATGCCTAGAGTTAGAGCTATATAACATTACTATATATACAAGCTAAATGTAGAGAAGAGATCCGATGGATCCGCGCTATAATTAACTAATTAACGCTATTGTTTATCGTACACACTTACACCCCATCACACGGACCATCAGGTGTGCGACAGGCGAGGCCTGGCCAAACATCATGCTGGCCTGCCTGAAGGGCAAGGCCTGCGACGAGGACGCCGAGAAGGCACCTGGCGAATACTGCGGATCGACGCTGGCCTACGCCTACTTCGTATCGTTTATATTCTTTTGCTCCTTCCTGATGCTCAACCTGTTCGTCGCCGTCATCATGGATAACTTTGATTATCTAACGAGGGACTCCAGCATATTGGGCGCCCATCACTTGGACGAGTTTGTGCGCATATGGGCGGAATATGATCCAAATGCGACGTAATTATCTGTTTAATATATGTTGTAATCACAGAACACACCACTAGTCACGTTTCCAAAACCGTTTTTAGTTTTCAGTTTGATTATGATTTCTTTATCAATTTCATTTTCCTTCTTTCCCGTTTCATTCGAGTGAAAAATCAAAGAGCAAGTCCTTATATTAAACGATTATTATTTGGTCGTATTTGACTCATACTTGAGCCTCAAAAGAAGCCCCGAAGGATGATAACTTCTTATTTTGTATATACTTATTATATTTGTCCATGCATGGAGTTGCCTTGCCCCAGATTTATCCGACTTACGTTAAAGCCCATGCATGTCCTCGGCTGGGCCGATGATGTACACAAAGTGCAGCACCGCGGCAAGCGGAGATCGCCGGTTGCCGGGTGCTGCCTCATAGTCGGAGACTAGTTCCGACTATAGCGATACCTCAAGTGATCTCGGATTGGTCTGACCCATCTGAGTGCCACAGCACCGAATTAATTCTAACTGTGTGTTCTTGGGGCAATCAAACGAAAAACACTAGTGGAAAGATACACTACACCGAAATGTACGACATGCTGAAGAACATGGATCCCCCGTTGGGATTCGGCAACAAGTGCCCCAACCGACTGGCCTACAAGAAGCTGATCCGCATGAATATGCCACTGGATGACGAGCTGAGAGTCCAGTTCACCACAACGTTGTTCGCTCTGATTCGGGAGAATCTTAGCATTAAAATGCGAGCGCGTACGTTTCTTATTAAAGATGATTCCTGATTCCATTTCCGACTTGAAAGTATAACCTGCAATCGGAAGTGGGACAAGGGATTGATGCATTTTATATATCTCAACTTATCTTTATTATATTTTGCGTAAACAGCTGAGGAGATGGACCAGGCGGACATGGAGCTGCGGGAGACGATCACCAACATTTGGCCACTGCAGGCGAAGAAGATGCTCAACCTGCTGGTGCCGCCGAGCGACCAGCTGAACAAGGGCAAGCTCTCTGTCGGTAAAATCTATGCAGGTTTCCTCATCCTGGAATCGTGGCGGAGTACGCGGTTCGGCCAGATTGACTCGGGCATGCCGGTAAGCCACCCAAGCACTGCATCTCTCTTGTCCCCCAAACACTTCTATAACTACTACTACTCTCCAGTTGAGTAGGAGAGTCCCAGAGGGGTTAACCCCGTAGCAGAAAGCAGCTCAAAGATCTGTGCCAGTCAAAGTCAGTTAGTCAGGCGTCAGGAGTCAGTTTTTAAGAGCAGGCAGACCTTAATTTTTCTTTGATTTAACAACCTTTTCTGTTGATTAAATGTTCTGTGTGTTCTTTACCTAGCACTAAGCCTAAGTCTAGACACCCGTCTATCGGGTCTATTTCAATCAATCTCTCCCACATCTATCCATTGGCAACTCTAAGCTAAAATTAACTCTAAGCTAAAATTAAACAGACTGGGAGAAGGGTGTCTGAATAGCTGAATAGCTGATTCAGAACCGTAATTGCACTCACAATTTAAGCGAATGCCAAAACCTAAGACAAAAAACACTCTTACTACAGAATAATCTAATAACATTTATATGACATGAAATAAATATGTGATATTATGATTTCTCTTCTCATACGATTGAATATGAATAACACAACAAACAAAATAATAATAATAACAACAACCAAAAACTGTACTGTTATTAAAATAATCGAACAAAAATACGCGCAGAACTGGAAGGAGGTATATAATTAATTTTATATGCAACCTCATGTTTATCACATTTGTATATACCAATACCTAATAATAATAATACCTTATATATGTTGAGCACATACATGCCCGTTTGTATGTGAGACAAGTAACCAGAATTAGCTAAAACACACACCTTGCATACTCAAGTATATCCACATAGTGAACACTTTAAATTCAATCAGAGATCTGACCCGATGCGGTCCTCGCGAAAACTCTTTTCGGAATCAATCGAAATTCGAAATTTCCATCAGATGGGGAATGCCAAAGTTTCTCAAGTCGCATTGAATATATTTTGATTGGAAGTAGGAATGGCGGAAAATATTGATTCGGTATCGATATTTGATGCAAAGGCCTTTATGTATATCGACATTTTAGCGTTGCGGTATATGTGTAATAAGTCGATATTCTGTTTGATATGTCAAAACCAGTTTTAATCTATAAATAGCTTATCACACTTATAACAAAAAAATTAAGTTCGCAATAGAATCAGAGAATCAAATTTTAAATCGATTACAAGTCTAAATACTATTTCGGAAAGTTTTGCTGTAATAGTTTTGCTGTAAAAGATTTTTAATCTGCATACTGAGTATAACAGTTTAAAAAATCAGATTAATATGCATTTCTAACCCTTTTTAAAATTTCGAACAAATAGTTAACTTTTTTCTAAGAAACATGGCTAGATTTACTCGGCTGTTGATGCCGATTAAGAATATTGATGACTTACAAGGTTGGAAAAGAGTCCTTCATAGCGTTAAAATAATTCCTTGATAAACGCGATATTTTTCGATATTCCCATTTCTGATATATCAAACTTTTCGATGTTTTCAACATGATATCGCGAAACTTGTGTCGATATATCATATCGGACTTTCACTCTCGATAGACATCCCGAATTGGAAGCGGCAATTAGAAGAAACCCAATTGGGACGAAGTCTGACTCACATTCGCATTCGAAATTCAGTGTTCTACAAATTGACAAAAATACTTTAAAGAGTAATGACAGTAGAAGTCGAGTACCTACGTATTATCTATACTCCTATATATACACTATATCGGTAGAGTTGAACCAGTTCGTATTTTATTTCTCGAGTGTTTGCGTATGTGCGTTCTTAGTAGTTTCGAACGAGACCAGAGATTCTTACACTCTTGATACTCTGGTATTCTGTAAGTATTGATTCCTAGACATATATACATACATATATATATATATATAAATAGAGGTTTGCAATTTGATTTTACACAACGTCATCGAACCAAGCCGCAACTCAAATTCTGAATGTGTGAGGTTAAGGTTTAGCGAAAGAATATAAAATACATAAAACGAGGCAGAGTCAGGGGCTCATCCATAATATCTCCATCTACTACTACACCTAGCGATCGAGTCTACACACCAAAGAACACCCAAGTAATTAATAATCAAATGTTTTATCTGTTATCCTGTTTCTGTGCACAACACACACAAACGATCAATTGGCTGTTTTGACCAATTTTGAATCCGAATCCGAAACTTGAAACTCTGAAATTGTAAATTGATTCAATATTATGATATGGTGGTACCGTAAAACAATACATAAATGAAATGGGCAATGATAGCGGAAGAAGCCAGATGACGATGACGAGCGTAAATATAGCCCGACGGCAGTCGAGGAGCCGGTATATAATATACTTACATATATTTATACCTATCTATCTCTCGCTTGATTTTGCTTTCCGCCTTTTAAGCTCCTCCTCATCTCTCTCTCACACGTTTTGCCGTCTGCTACCAACTACTCTTGTACCACTTATCACCACCACTACTCTCTCTCTCTCTCTCGCTCGGCTAGAGGCATGTGTACATACTACTCGCCTAGGAATGAGCATATGTATATCTAGGATCCAGCATAAGCCTGCATAATAAGCCCGCAAAACCCACCACACAACAACAACAACAACAGCAAAAAGAGCAACAAATTAAATACTAAACTAAGTAACTCCAGTAATCCTACTTTTTATCCGTCTGTAGATGAACACAGCAACTGCAATGCCACGGTCATGTTTCGCTTAACACTAACTCACTAGATAGTCAACCACAACCACACTTTATATCCTACGGATCAGGGCCCGTAAGGAAGCGGTTCTTCCCCAAGGTTCTTTAGAAGCTGCCTCATTTTAGACCCTATTGCTATTTTGCCTCTCTTTTCAAGATTTCCCATTCCAATTCCAATTAGAGCGCGGGGAAATAGTGTTCGAATTTTTCCAAAAAGAATAGCATTTCCCAATAAGAATAAATTAATACAAAGAAATGTTAGAGAGTTAAGTTCCATAGCAGAGCTGACCACACAGAGCACAAAGAGAGGGAGAGCGTTCGAAACTTGCCGAAGGGAGTACCAATTCCCTCTCTTTGTGGGCAGCTCTGTTCTCTCAGGGAAGCAAGAATAGTAAAGAAAATAGAAAATAGAAATAAAAGAGTACCAAATACTACAAAATAAAGTTTAAATTATAATGCATCTATATTCTTTGAGAAGATTGAGATATAAGGCATAGCCACTATCCAGTATTTCGTTATATAACCGAGTTATGTAAGGAAAGTTATGTAAGGACTATATATTACAAACAAGAACCGATTGGAAACGTGTATGTTACTGCATTTGCGCCTGTTGAACGATGAGTTGTTGTCTTTTGTTATCTTACAAACATTTCTTATGAATCTTTTTTATTTACTTACTTTTTTTGTTCGAATAGAGAGCACTTTTTTGGATCGAATTTTGCACCATAATACCAGACACTGCATTCCAATAGATCCAACCGACAACCGACAATGCCATAGTCTCGAGTTCAATATGTATATACTTAACCTTTAGAACACGACGAGTGACTAGGTGGTAGAGCGTATAAACAATGCAAAAACAACTATATAAATAAATTATACCGACAAACCAAGCAAGGATCAGAGCGAGATCAGGCCAATGTCCTATATTTAATATTACTTTGTGTTCAGTTCTGTCGATTTGCCATTGAGTTTCCCGCAATCTTTAGTGCTCAAAAGCTTAAGTCTCTAGGCAAGCAAACGCATCATGCTAATAATGACACCAAATAATCCCAAAACCAAGCCGAATCGAAGCATGTAAAATATATAAAATTGAAATCTAAACGAATCAGAGAACTGAAACAATAATATCTGTATGCCCATATGACATTTATGGTGGATAAAATTGTTTAATAAAGCCCAGTCTTAAAAGGGTATTTGGACTCTCTTTTGACCAAATGTCATGTGGGTATTAAAGCTGAAATGTAATACCTACAATTAGATGCCATACGTATACAAGTTTATTGTTTTATTTTTTACTATATATTCACACCACAGTTTGATTTTCGGTTGGTAAAACTCAATACAATTCAAACTCACTTGTTTCGTCCAGCATTTTTATATAAATTGGCACACATTCAACTAAATCAATATAAAAACAAAAAATTAAAACCAAAACAATTGTAATAAATAACTCATATAGCGGTACTTCTTAGATTTTCTTCCAGTCATAGTGAGTTGTACAAATGTTTGCGCATGTTTTGACCGTATCGAAAGCAAGACTCTCTTTTTAAGCTACCTTTAATATATACATCTGTGCGAAAGCATCCAGTACATACAGTATATAACCTTCTTTCTACTCTCTACATAATACCGACACGACCCGCCTAGAGCTTGACACATATCTTGAAATGCTATATACTATACCATATTATATACTCTTATATATTTTATATATAAAGGAATTGACTAAGCAAGCGATATATCTGCCCCATTATCGAAAATAGTACATATGTATATACACGTATGTACATACATATATATATATATATATGCGGCAATTGCAATGACAATATTTTCGATTATGATTTCCGTTCTCTCCTCATACCGTTTTTTAATTACTACTACTATATTAATTCTTACATTCCATTTTCAATGCTTTTACAAAATACAAAAAATAAAAAACCAAAAACCAAAACAAAAACCAATCCTAATGCGTTGCAATGTTACCACATCAATATACTCACCACTCACCCAACTTTAACAACTGTGTCAACAACAAACTACAACTTACCATATCTGAAATACAACAATATCTGAAATGTGTGTTTCAACAACTAAAACCAAACCAAAAACAACAATTCAAATATATAAAAAATACACACAACGAAACCGAAAACGAAACGAAACAAAACGAAACTGAAACGGAACGGAATGGCAATCAAAATCAATGTCAAAATCAATATCAAAATCTAAATCGAAACGAAATCCACTGCACTGTCCTGTCTACTACTACTACCACCTGTCTACTACTACTACTACTACTACTATCAACCGAATATCACGAATCACGAACTATCAATTGCCATGGCTAACGAATCCGATCCGATCCGATCCGATTCGATCCGTAGAAACAATCATTCTTTAACTGTTTGCTCGACATGGCCGCCCTCGACAAAGGAGGATCGCGTCAGGGCTCCATAAGTTTCGAGCCGAATGGGGAAGGAGCCGCCAACTCACAGACACTGTTGTTAGCCAGCACGCACCACCACCACGCGAACGGTGATGCCGAACACAACAACAGTTTGGCAACACTGGCACGGCGGAGTACGATCAGAAAGCGATCAGTTAGGTAATTTGAACAGCTTCAATCTTAATCATAATCCGTACAGTGCCAAAGTACTTCATCTGCCATCAGCCATTAGCCACCAGCCATTAGCCATTTGCCATCAGTCATCTTTCATGTACATCACGGTCGCCACTCTCGTTTAATATCAAGATAAAATAATACCCTGCAAGGGTATAAAAAGAGCGCTCTTTGCTCTCCTTATTGCACTCCAAAAATATGCTAAAGTACCTACCAAGTAGCCCCCAAATGCTCCCAATTTAAGCAATGTCCGCTCGACAGTCCAAGTCTCCGATTGTGTCCAAGTTTTCCATCTGAAAGTCCACAAGTTATATTTTTCCTGAGCTCAGCTAACAGCCTCGATGCATAAAGTAACATATTGTTCTCTTTAAATCTTCTCTGAATTTATTGTCTTCCAGCAATTTAAGTATAATTCAAGTGGGGATCTATATACTATATTAACTTTATATGTATCGAAATACTCCCTAACTGAAGGACAAAAATTGGTCAAAGAAATTACCATTCTTTAATTGTATTTATCCTAGGATTTAGATCCTTTTCTAATAACTCAATCACAAAGACCAAGAGTACTATTATGGAGCTTGGGTACATTTCTCTTCGATCACTCAGGATCCACGGCATCCTCATTCACAAACTCACATGATGCCCACTTAACTGTATAGTTTGTATCGGTATTTTTCAAGATTTTCGACAACTTTCGTTTCACCACAAAAACACAACATAGTCTGAAACAAAATATAAACAATATTAACAACTACTAATTGCACATATACTAACACACACAACCAGCAACTAACTACAAGTACCTCTTGTGCTTTTCTGTACATTTCAACATTGACATAAGTAAATTGTTTTCTTCTAATTTTTAAATATTTCAGAAACAAAAAGGTGAATATGTTTGATAAACTCCAAGCGGTAAACCAAAATGAAATTATCAAGAACTTTACTACTAAAACCTAACAACAAAAACAATAACTACATAATTGTGTATTATATAAATATATATGTGAATACTCTTTGTGTCCATACTCTCCGTTTCCGATATAAATGTTGTTCACAAAACCCAACTTAAGTCGAAGTAAAAAACACTAGTACCTTTTGAATACATATATTCACTCATAAGTATATAAGTATATCTACCGGTGGCTATGCGTCCACTGCACGGCTTGTACCCATGTACCTATGTCCAGGGTTGTACCTCAGTACGCAGTACCTGTGTACCCGTGCAACTCCCCTGCCCGCATAGCACACAGGGGCGTGCCGCGGCGGGTGCGTAGCCAATCGGGTAAATATACACAAGTCTACAAAATTTGCGTTTATTCAATACAAATAGTACACTAAATACTCGTACTCGTACTCGTACTCAAACCTACATAAATGTTGCATAGCAATTTTTTGAACAAAAACAAAAACAAAAACAATAATACAAATTAGAAACGCAAATCTTGGCTTAGTTCTCGTACTCGTACTCGTACTCAATGTTGTAATTTGATCGTTTCTGTAACCACTAAATATGTACTCCTATGTACGTAGGCTTCGGCTTTGTTCGTTCCTTGGGCAAAAGTGTGTTCAAAGTGTGGCAATGGGCCAAACTGGGCTCCCAGGCATCGCTCCTCCTCCGGTCGCACCTCACTCCAGAGTCTACTTCCCCCAGTCCGATCCCATTATGTTGACCGAACGATGCTCAGGCCCAGAGCTGGTTTTTTGAGGTCTCTAGTTGACTCTAGTAGGAGAAATAGCCACAAATGCTAATGAAATCCCTTTGTTCTCACGTAATTAACAAGCTCACACTCACATGTACACACCAGCAATGCAATGTAGGATTAACCAACGCCAATCCCAGTCCCAGTACAGTACCTAGACATGCCATACCGATACCGCTAACGATACCGATACTAATACCGATACCGAGACACCCTCATCTCGACACACATAGATATCACGTCGTTTCGAACGATTCGTTACGTTTCCTTCAACTCGAACAACTTCTCTTGCATCCGATGAGAGCGAAGATCGTAAATAACAGTTGATCTCATTATCAGATGAGCTCAGATTATGCTCTTTGAATAAATTTTTAAGGAGAGCGATTTGGTAGAGCGCTCTCACGTTGACAACTGCTATTTACGAACTCGCTGAAGGAGAGCCAACTACCTGCGTATGTGAAGCAAGTTGGCGGTTCTAACTCTGTTTTTGCAGTCAAACTTTTGGCCATAAATATCCATGATTACCATCTATTTAATAATGACTTTCCTACGTACACATAAAGCCAGGAGATATGTGCAGGAATGCCCAAGGGAACACCCTTTCCCCGTTTCTTATGTTCTTAATAGTTTTACCTAGTGTTTTCTTTTTTTGTTTTTAGCTTCACTAGATCTGAGTTATTAGAGTTAACATAAAGACTAGAGAGACCGTTACCGTGTGACGGTAACGTGTGACGCTAACGAGTGACTCCAACGAGTGACACTAACGAGTGACGCTACCGAGACACTTTAACGCGTGAGGTTGTTTCTTGAAACTCTTGATTTCTAGCGATATATCCCTCTAGTTAAGTTTTGAACATAGACGGCGACGGCTTTATGTGTACATAGTAATTGTTTAAATGTACTTTATAAGTTATAATCCCTCACGAGTTCGAAGTGGTAAGTAAGTTCGGCACTCGAAAATGGAATTGACCACCCCACTCCACTTCACTCCACCCGGATCCTTTCTTCACACAATACCATATTTTTATTCAGATAATCCTCGCCTAGTGCATGCACACTCTAGTTAGCTTTTACTCGTCTTTTTGTGTCCTTTTAAACTTTATCCGTTCTCTGTTACGCTTTGCCTCGCTTCACACTGCTTGCGCCGATCTCTAGCACTGCTTGAACACCATACAGTAGGGTACATCCTTGTAAATATCCTTGGACAACTAGTGTAGATAGTGTAGATATCTGTAGCGCCTAGCAAAGCACCTAGATCTAGACACATATCCTTACATTTGTAGAGACCACACCAACGATCGACTTATTATTTCTACGTATTTTGAGTTCAACGTTTTGTGTTGATGAAAACAAACAAAAAAATATAGGACTATAATCGAAAACCAAACAAAACAAAAATATGTATGTAGCTACAACTTGGTAACAAGCAATTGGCATTATTGAGGCAGTAAAACCAGTATCCGAATCCGAAAATAGCTCAATTAGTGTGCAGACTGAGAGACATACGATAAAAGCTAAAGTACAACGAAAAAACGAAAAACTAAACTAAAATAAAGGAAGTGTTCAAGTATATATGTATGTGTATACTCCCGAGTAGTGTATGGAATTGTTTAAATGTTTACTTGCCCCTATAGACTCTAGGCTATCCAATCCAATACAATACAATATCCCGCATTCAAGAACCTCTCTCAATATATCCATATACTTCAATATATAGTACTATTGAAACCGCATTTGAATATGTACGTACGTATTTTGTTGCAGTGAAGTATTCCTAATTGCTTTTATTTATGTTCGATATATAGTATATACCCGTACCTACCCCTATATACATATATGTAATATGCAGGGTAAGCACACATGTCCACACACGATGTGTGTGCTTATCCTGCGGCTTATCCACACACAACAACAGTTATATCCGATATACAATATACCTATATATTGCCCGCGCTCCTTATGTGTGGCATAGGACAACCGTAGTTCTTAATGTAAACACAACGCAGATACACTTATAACCGTATCCAAGTATATCCACGTATCCGAAGCAATGAATGAATCCACAAGAAATCGGTCCTGGGGAACAGTAATATCGCTGATGATGATAGCGATGCGCCCCAAAATTCGAAATTCCCACAAAAGTATGCCAACAATTGGTCCCAGCCCCAAGTAGAACGGTCTCGTCCCCACCAACTTCCCAGTGCCTCCCGCCCGGGGCTCAAGATCTCTTTTCAGACTGATTTCGCGTGGGTGGCATTCATGGTGCATCGTTCAATCGTTTTTAATAATGCTCGTGTGTGGCTACATTATTTTCCAACTAGATGCTGGAGCTGCAGGATGCGTCGAGGCATCCCTCCCAGGAGTCGCTAACCGGCGCCGATGCTGGCCATCTACATCCTGGACATTCGTACATGAATGGACACAGGCGATCGCCTAGTCTGAGGTACATTGGATTATATTACCTATTTGCTTATTTACTAATTATCTGTATCTGCACTTACCAGGCACAACGGCTCTCCCTTGGCCAGATCTCCCAGTCCTCGACGACGTGGCCATCAATACATACATCATGATATCGGGTTCTCCGATACCGTATCTAATGTTGTAGAGATGGTCAAGGAGACGCGTCATCCTAGGCATGGCAACAGTCATCCGCGGTATCCAAGAGGTATTTATTATTGGCTCTGCGAGTGAGAGATTGCCACCACACAGACTAACTCTACTGCTGCCCGGATTGTGCGCCGATTAGTAACTCCCAGGGAATTACACGATTTATCCTGTTTGTCTGTATCCTTTCCCTACGATTCTCTCCCTTAATTACTCGAGCATCTCCAAGGACTTGCAATGGGCGCACAATCTCTGGCGACTCACTCGGCCAGCCGGGGATTTTCTTATCTATTTTGTAGTATCTTAGTTATATATACAGATATATATATATGTCTACAATTCCATAGCTATAAACAAAATCTTTTACTACAAGAAAACAAAAACAGAAACAAAGACAAAAAAAAAAGAAACAAATATATACAAATGATATGTTTTTCGTTTTCTGGATAAGTTGGTCAAGTCTTCCTTTTTATGTTTATGTTGTTTATAAATTTAAAACAAAAAGCCAACTGATAAC
>VNJS01009088.1:0-18814 GCA_008042575.1 Drosophila watanabei
GTATTTTGGCGCTGTTGCCGCTCTTCGTCGGTGCAGGACGGCAACGCTGCCCGCCGATCTATCTCTCGCCATATACGCCAAATTTTGTGCACTGCAACAAGTAAATCTAAAGAAATTAAATTTAAATAAAGTCGAACATAGTTTGTAAAATCTTATGGCCAGCAAGGTGTACTTTTTCGTTTTATCTTGATGAAAACAAAATTTTAGATTACGTTTTACCACGAGTTCTTAATATAATTAGCTTAATTCTTCCTTTCTTATAACTACCGAAAAACCCGAAAGTAAATATTGAAATCAATTGTGTTGTAAATCAGAGTACTTTCTGAAATCTGAAATTGTCAAGACAAAAAATATTTGACAGGACGTCGGGTTCCTGTCAATGTTAAGTCTCACATTAACACGATAGACAACCAACAATTCCTTAGCAGGGACTTTACCTGACCGCTAAATGTTGACAGTAAGAGTAAAGACATGATTATTTATTTTGATAGATTAGATTTAAGTAAATAAAAATAAAAAACACATCCAATTATTAAAATACACCTAAGATCGATAAGACAAAGCTTTAGATATTTTCCGCAGTGCAGACGGTTTGTCGGATGCAGGTGGAACATTTCCCCAGGAAAAGCCACTGCCATAGACATAGAGGGAGGGCCACTAAATACGAAAACCCTCGAGAAGCCAGTGAGGCAGAAGCGACCACAGCTTCCGTAAATGCTCTGCCCCTTGGAAAATCCACAGTGGCATGCAATTTGCATATCAAAGGCAACCCCTCGAGTGTGCCGAGCTGCCTTCATGTCCCTCATTCTGTTTCATTTTGTTGCATGCCGCATCTTACTCCAATGACCCGTTTTTATTTCACTTTGCTGCAACGCCTTTGCCCTTCTTTTCTTTTTGCTTTTTTTCCCCACTTTCCGTGCAGCTGTATTGTTGCAGTGGCTCTTGTTCGCTGAAGAATATGTGGGGGCTGTTGCACTCAATCGTTATCTGATGCTGCGACGCCTGCCCCAAGATGTTGTCTGATTTTTGGTTTTTATGCCAAGCGACCGGCTGTATCTGCGGTTTGCAGCGAGGAGCTGGACTCGCAAGAACACCTTCAACTTAAAATCTTTCCCTCTTCCTAAGCCAATCAACTGCAGTTCAACGCCAACATATAAGAGTGCGCGTTCCTGGATTGTTAATTGTAATCTCAGATTTCTCTTGGAACCCTGCAAAGATATTCTCTATTTGAAAATATGTTTTCATCACCCAATTGTAGTAGATATATTCCTAATCAACATCAACAGTCTCCTTTACAGCCTTGCACCTCTCCGACTCATATATAAAACCTTATTCAAGGGTATACAGAAATATGTGTATTATGAGATGTGGCTGTGGGTGCACTCAGCACAAGCTTTATTTTCTGTGACACATTCGTGTTCCAGCCCAAGATCCTACGAAGGACACTTCAATTTTACTCTGGCTTGACTGCGTCGAGATTTCAGTACAAAGATTAAAGTGCACTTTTGTGTTATCTTTGCTGCAACTGAAGTTCAGATCGACTCCCGCACTTGAACAAGATTTTTCCCGTTTCTTTCGAAGTTCTTCGTTCTTTTTCATGCCTTTTTATTTGATATTATTTATATTTTTTATCCCTCGTGTTGCGCCAATTGAACGCAAGACACGCGCCTGCCCGCTTGCTCGACTTATGATTTTTACAACTTCCGTTGCCAGCCAAGCTGCCCTGAGCTTGGGTTTTGTCGTCCTGGCAGTCCTTCCAAAAAAAAAAGAAGCAAGCTCATGAAACCGAAGTTGTAAATACCTTGCAGTTTAGTTATATCCAAAATGCCACAAATTAACTAGGTAAACAGATAGAAGTTTGCTTTAAAAGTCATTAAAAGATAACTATGTCTATTAATACCTAAAAAATCATAATCGACACTGTAATCAATGCATATCTGCTGATTATAGTACAAATGATTTCATATTGAACTGTGCAAGTTAACCAGGATTTGACAATACTTAATTAAAAGTAAAAGCTTTTTGTCTTATTATGTTACATATTTGAAAAATATTTTATTGCCAACATTCGAACCAATGCAACGTGCCCTTGTTTTTCGAGTACACTTGGTTACAAAAAATAAGAGCGGGAGCAGGAAAAATACAGCACGAGTTGGAGACAAACGACGTTCAGACATGCAAGCGGCTTTTGTAGCTGGGCTTTTGCCATCAGCTCCCATCCCAGGATCCCAATTGCTTCCGCCCCCAACCAGTTGCCTCTCCCAATTACGGGCAGGGACCCATTCAGGCCACTTGTGGCCTCTACTCCCGGCGCGTGTATGTGTGAGATGCGCAAGCAAAAATGAAAAATAATCCCAAATTCAATTGCAAATGAAATTGAGGGCGAAAGACGCCATAAATACAAGCACACACCCAGGGGCGCGCACAAAGAAGCATTCGAGAGCCGACCCCCCAGGAACCTCAAACTGAATCAGCACCCCAAAAGGGCATAGCAAATGCCTTACACAATTTTGGCGCTTTAAAAGCGAAAAAAAAGGGAATATATACAGAAAAGGGCATTTAACTGAATAAGAAGTACAACAAATATTTGAGCAAACCACCGAAATAGTGAATACCCTGCCAAAGGAACTTATTTAAATGTGACTAAGTAGTGAGACAGGTTTTGAGTTTATTTAGTTGTAGTTATTATTAAAGTAATTTAATTCTTATTTATTATCATGCTCCTATAAAAGAAAGTATGCTTAAACATTCTCTTTTCCGTGCTCACAATTTTAAGTACGTATATATTTCAACCTTAAACTTTAACGATTCCCTAACGAAATTAAAAAAAAACCCACACACTCTCTTCTCTTAAAAAATTCAGCAAAATTATATAGCATACAACTGGGCGCAATAAACGCTGCGGGCCAAGTCGGGGGCGTACATTAAAGGGGCGTGTCGCATGCGTGTTTGCTGCCGGCGTTGCTTTTGCATTAACAAGTGGAAATCATCGCAGAATGCTGCCTGCCCCTGTTGGGAGAGCAAAACTCATACAATTTTCCCTAATTTGCTTTTATTTTGTAAATGATTTGATTACCACGTTGTTACCGTGCCCGCTGCTGTTTTGTTTATTTATTTAATCATTTCTTCCTTTGTTTATTCAGCCCCTACCCTCTTGAGCGATATGGCCGCATTCGCATTTCGCCGCCAGTTTAGTCTTAATTTGTTTACGCGACAATTGTTACTTTTTTATATTTGCTTTAATTAAAAATGTTTTAATTTGCGCAATTGTTCTCTGCGAATCAGGACGGCTGTGATTTTGGCTTTAAAATGTTAAAAGCGGTGAGTTTTATACACGTTTACAGTATATTCTTATTTTTATTTAAGATGTGCGTTTAATCTGGAAAGATTTCTATGATTTTTTATTCAATTTAAGGTAAGAATAATTACAGAATCCCTCCTTTAAAGCTCTGAACAAGGAATTTTATCACTTTGAATTCTAATTGAGTTATGAGACTCGCCTGGTAACGCCCTGAACACTTTGACGGCAAAAAGAATTGACATAACCATAACCTTTTAACCTGGAAGGATTTCTGGAATTTCCCTCTAATTTAAGGTACAAAAATAAGGTATATAAAACCACAAATGTTCATAGTTTAATCCTATCTTTAAAGCTCTGAACAAGGCATTTCATCACTATGAATTCTAATTGAGTTATGAGATTCGCCCGGTAACGCCCTGAACACTTTGACGGCAAAAAGAATCGCCTAGGGCCACTTCCATGACCTACAATCTTGCCACCCTGCGGATAACTAATGTCTTCTGTCCATGGCGACAGCCTTCCGTCGTTGTCACACTTTTGCAGAAAAACTGTCGCCGGCAACACCTGCGCCTTGACACTTTCGCATAAAGCCACACTCACGGAACCCACGTCGCCAAGAAACAGATTACGCATTTTGAGCGCGTCCCTGGCAAAAGCAAAACAAAGTGTCAGACGGAAAAAGTGTATGTCCGTTGGCCGAACGCCGACCGTTGGCGACATCCGTTGCCTTCCGAATACAAATTAGTTTTTCTGGACGGCGTTTTTCCCTTTCCTCTATTCTTTTGAATGAATGAAACATGCTCTCGTTTCTCATTTCCGCTTTTCTTTCGGCTTATGTCGAAGGAAAACCCATAAATAGCAAATACATTGATCGAAATTATCGCACATATGTACACTTGAGGAGTATTGTATGAATTCTACTTGGGACTATGAAATACATTAAACACGGCTAAGAAAGCTATACTCGAGTATGAGAAAGACTTTTTAATTAATTAAGAAACATATATTCAGATAGGAGTTTTTTCAGAGCAGTATCTATGAATCCCTCTTTTTATTGACTTTGAAATAAAAATAAATATTCTAAAACTGAGGAAAAAATATATTTTGTATATATCGTTCTCACATCTACTTTAAATAACGCAACTGACCAACCGAGACATTATTTATTTATCCATAAAAAGGATTATAGCTCAAAGTTTTCTTTCTCGTTTATTTTCAAACAACTCACATATTTATAATCCGATCATACTCAAATTTTCACAAATTTTTTGAATGTTTATTTAAAGTCTACCTACCGACCTTTTAATGCACATTTCAGATATATTTTAAAAATCTTTTGAGAATATTTAAAGCCTAGTAATCTAACAATAAAATACATAGACAGCCTCGGCAAACTTAAATCAAATGTCTTTCAATTAATTTTAAGAACAAGCTGCCTTGCTTTTCTTATCGGAAAAAAATCATGACTGCCTCACGTTGGCAAAGCCACAAACTGTCTCAATCAACTCGAATCAAGTTATTCAATGCAGAGTTTACGAAAGGTGGACGCACAGGGTGGGAGTTCAGGCAGGTAGAAGTCTAATTGCCGCAGCTGTTAAGGCCCCGCTCGATATCCGCATCCGCATCCGCAACCGCATCCCCAATGCCCGCCCTGCGAACATCCGTCCGTAACTTTGCACTCAGCTCAACTCAAGTGCCAGCACAAGATAAACAAAATTTGTATCTGTACGAATGAACGTTGAAGTTGAACGACAAAAGCTTAGTTAGAAGGCAAAAGCAAACGGTAGCCAAGCAATTTGTGGTCAAGTGCAAACTGAAGTCGACCGATGACAAGGACGATGATGATGGTGACAATGATGATGGCCTATGGAATGGCTTTGAGCCCCATGAAAAAGAAAAGTTCCTAAACGAAAGAGAGCGACAGAGAGAGGCGAGCAGCTCCGCCTCCATCTGCGTGCAAATCGGGTAGAAATAAGCCAAATGTATGGGCCGCTTCAGTATCGGGCACTAATTAACGACAGAATAATTTCCAGCCTCCTGCCAGGCAAATAAAAACGAGTCACAGGACTGTGCTAGTCGGTCTCTCCGATTGCTCCTGTGGATGGAGCCTGCCAAAAGGGGCTAGGTAAGGGGCTCTGGCTCTGACTGTGGCTCCGGTTCTGGCTCAGGCTACGTTCGTGGAATTAGAAAAGTTCATTCGGTAGTGCAACTGTTTGGCTTTTGACCTGCTCCTTTGCTTGGCAGCTGCTTCGCCTACTTGTAGGCAGCATTTTGCATGCAAGGCAAAGTGCAATATCAACAAGCGCAGCCTTGTGCAGGAGAAGTGGGGCCCAAAAACCAAGAGAAATATGTCGAGTTGTCACACAAAGCACAGAGTTCCAATGGGACAACCATTTCACAATGGCTCAGTGCATCAGTTTTCTAGCACAAAACTACATTTTTTAAAGTTAAAGTAATTTTTTTTTCTCGTTGGTTTAGAAATAAATTGACCATTAACGCGGCATACAGGAAGTCTTCATAGATGGCGCACACACTAATTAAAGTCAGCTGTTTGTGCAAATACTAAAAAAAATAGAAAAATAAAAAAATATACATATATATTTTATGAACTTAAAACGGGGCTTAAGCTGTTTGTTTTATTATTTAAATAGTCTGCACTTTTTGTATTTTGGTATTCAAGTGTGATCTCAAAAATGTGCATATAGAAAAACATTCCACTTTTGACTACATATCTCGAATAAGCTTTCGTATAAAACTGCCAGAATAAAATTAATATCTTAAAGAATTGATATAGTTTTAAAATCCAAACTAGATACAATGTAAATTTAATGTTTAGAATCGTAGAAAGTTTGTAAAAAATACATTTTTCGTGCAAATATATGCAAAATCAACAAGAAATTGTTATCCGATATTGTTTAAATTTTTAGTATTTAATTAAGAAGTAAAATTACGTGAAAATAAGGTGAATGTTATAGTATTGTTTTGATTTTTAATAGGAATCTATCTGTAACTATCAAATTACGATTAGTAAGAGGATTTATTTAAAATTAACGAAGTAGTAAATTTTGTCCAAGAAAAGTGGTCGAGTGGACCATAGTACATCCGCCTGATATCGGACACACACAACACACACACAGTGCACATTGTGGGGAAGGAAAGCCCCTTGAATACTTGCAGGAATTTTAAACGAAAGTATGTTCGGAGCTCTGTGCCCGAGGCTGGCATTGATAAGACAGCGGGGAATGTTCTAATGTGGGGATATTGAAACACCACCCAGCTTTGGGCTCAACGGGGAATGTGGGCAACATTTCCGTAGGTCTCTAACGGAGCTCCCAAATTGTTGAGAATTTTCATTGCATGCAGCTCGGCCATAAAATAAATGGGGAATCTTATGCGGTTTGTTCCCTCCCGAAAGCCAACGCACCTACCGTCTATACAGGTGGCAAAAGACTGGTTAGCACGGACTTATGGCCGACGAGATAGTGATTGACAAAATGGAGTGTGTGTGCAGGGTGAGTTGAATTAAAGACACGGAGAAATAAATTGAATTTGAATGAAAATTGCTTTGGAAAATGTACCTAGATGGTAATGATATTCTGAAAAGCACTTATAAGTCAGTTTAACCCTATATCAGTTATTAAATATCCTTAAAACTGTTATAGATAATAGCAAAGATCTCTCTTTAATGATAAATAAAAACATTAAAATATGATTATTATTTTCTATTTCTTATATCCAATTATTTTAACAACTTACTTCTCAACAGTGTATTGTGCCGGGGAACCCGAAGAAAACAACAAGTACAAAATATCAGCACAAGCTTAATTTCCTCAGCTGCAAACCAAAACGGAAGCAACAAATATCATCAAGCCCAATTGCATTTGTGGCCGAAAACTGGAAATATTTACTGGCCCGGTTGGATTGCAGTTCCAGCATGGCCCTCAGTCAGAGGGAGACGTGAAGTGAAAGATGGCAAGAAGGGTGTTTCCTGTCCATTTGCCCAAAAGAGGACGTAGCAGGTCTGGTGGCCAAAATAAAGATGGACAGAAAGATGGTCGGTGCTGGGAGTTTGGGCTTTCAATGAGGAGTGAAATCTTCATGATAAAATTGGTTTATGGACTGTCTCTAGGTTCTACTACGTAATCTACTGTTGAGCAGTGCATTATGCTCTGTGTCTCAACATTTATGGCAATGCAAAGGCTTTAGAAGGTCGCAACTTACACACAAAGTCAGGCGTGAGTAATTGAATATATGTTTGAAAATTCTTTAATTTTGTATAAACATTTGGATTAGGTTTAAGCATTTTGAAAAACTATAGCTAGGGCAAAGATCTTCCCTTAAAATTAGTTATGGTTTTCAAAACTTTTTTATTTTAAATTCTCTTTGAACTCTCGAGGAGGACTGTGCTCCTGTGGGTGTTCGCTTTGTAAGTAGATACTCATACTACATCTACATTCAACAACGGAGTTGCCGTTGTCGTTGTCATCGTCATTATCGAGTATCTGTCAGACTACGGGAACACCGCCCACCAATGTCCCCGAAAATAACCCGTAAAGCACTTAAAAAAGACCACATGACAGCCGGCGGGCGGTTAAACATCTCCTTTCATTCCAAACGTCCCTTCTATCCTGCGCTGTTGCTGGGTGTTGCCCATAATCGATGCTTGATGTAGCCACAGTTGTTGTGGGCTAGGGTTAGTACACTAGCTAGCACACTTGGAAAATTACAAGTGTCACAGGAAAGGTACTAACTATAGGTTTTTTGTCACCTGAACATAATGAAATATTAAACCTGTACTTAGGAAATTTGAAAAAGAATTATTAATGGCAAAGAGAACTACCAGTGGTGTGACCTCATCCTAATATTTAGGTTCCAAAACTATATATAATATGATAAAGGGTTTTAGCAGAATAAGAACTTAGAGACTGTCGAGTTTTGAATCGTTTTTATGAAATTGTGCCAAACTAGACCTAGAGTTAAGCTAAACCCATTTACTTTAAGAAGTTATATGTTGCTAGATCATAGACAACACTTATAATATGTTTAAACATAAACATCAGGTTGAACACAAAATAATTGTTATATTTTGACCATAGGTTTTTACCGGTGTCTCTCCTTTTTGGCAGAGTGTGTGGTTATGTCTTTGAAACCAACTCGACTAACCGCAATCTTCACTTTAATTCAAACTCACTGAATGAAGTGTTCGTTGCCTGGCCTCCCTTTTGCGGCAGCCTCGTCTTAGCCGAGCCAAAAATGCCTTGCCGCCCACTTCTGGCCGTAGAGTGGCCGAAGGGCGGGCACTGAATTTAGGATCTATGTTAATTAGAGGCCATTGAAGGCACTGTCTGGCAGTGTCGTGCATTTATTTATGCCACTGTTCCCGCATCAAATTATGTGTTTTTGTCTATTTGTTTGTGCTCGCATGTTTGGCCCGGCTATCCGACGTAAAGCCCCTTTTAATTAAACCAAACATGTGCGTATTTATGGATGTGTGTATGGACAAACAGATTCCCCAAATGGCCCATTGAACTGACACCGGGCTCCCAAGGCGGCTGGTCACTAGCAAATTTATAACCATTGCCCATGGCATCAGACGAAGAACTTGCATGGCTCCCCGCACATGCACACAGGCGACAATTCAAACAGAAATTTAATATTTTAGCAGTTAAATTATTTGGCACTTGTAATAAAACAAACAACTTGTAGCAACAGCAGCAGCGGCAGCAGCAGGAGCTGCAGCATCAGTAGAAGTTGCAGCAACATCCTACCAAACTCAATGAACAAGTGCAAAGTGCTAAAATGCAAAACTTTTGGAAGCCGCAGAAACTCGGGGGGACGTCAGGGCAGAGCCGAGAAGGCCTTATAATGTGCCTGCTCTGCTCGGCTCTGGCCCGGTCTAGCTGACCAAATGTTGTTAAATAGCACGAGCAAAATGTAAATATAAATTTTCAACACAAGATTTATGCATATTTTGCGGCCACAGGGGGCTGGGGCTGGGGCTGTGGAAGGAGCAAGGCCAAGTGTGGCATGTCTGTTGTACATTTTAAAATTGTTTAAATTTCGTCTGCTTTTGCAGCTGTTGCAAGGACATCAACTGCAGGCAGGCAGGCAGTCATCCCGTCCGGATGCCCCACGAATTATGCATCAAGACATTGGCTACAACTTGCAGCTCCTTCTCGTGTTTGTCATGTTCCAAATATGTGCTCAGGGAGCCTTGCCCAGGGCCTCACAGATAACACGCATACGCCGTGTGGTCCGTTGTCTGCTTTATTAAGTCGTCTTAAACTCTTGATTGTTTTGGCGGTTTAATGGGGAGTTTGGTGCTTTAATCTCGCAGTAAGTTAAAGAGTTATTTCAGCCATTTGCCAAATTGTTCGTAATGCCACAATTAATTCGACATCATGGACACCTCAATCCCAATCTTGAAATCCATTTTCATCTACCCGCACCTCAAACCAAACTTTACTGCACTTCTGTCGCCTGGCCCTCTCGGATAAGAGAGACTGGCAGCACTGCAGCCAAACATTTGCATAAATATCAAAGGGGTCAGGTCAGGACGGGATGGCACTGAGTTTCAAAGAGCGGCGGACTCCACCGAAAACCAGAAAATGTCCCACCATTTCGTTGATGGGACAGATTTTAAATACATTTTGCACCCCGCGCCCAATGTGCAGGCAGAGGCAGAGGCGGAGACGGAGGCGGAGGCGGAGGCAATGGGAAACGGCCGTCGGCAACAATTATTGGTTGTGAGCTGTCCAGTGTTCAGGTGCCGGGGCACAGGACACGGCTGCGGATCCGGGCTTCGAGTTACGGGAAACGAATCATGAGGCTTCGGCCGGATTCCCCAAAATAACGAGTTTGTGGTAAATTGAATTGTTCAACATCCACCTTGCCGCCTCCCCCTCGTGCCTCCTCATCGCATTCCATCCCGTGATTAAAATCCTTGCACCGTTTCATTTCGTCCTCATCTGATTGGTAACGGTTGTTCGCAGCATGCGATTTCGCTTGCGGTAATCCGCATTTTCCATTCAATGAGGAATTTTGTCTACTCAAAATAACGATATATCGATGGGATCATTTATTAATTTGTCAAAATAATACAGTCAGGGTTGGTTTTCTGACCTCCATGTCCAAAATTTTGTGGGGGAAAGTGCTAAGGGAATTTGGCTTGTTTGCCTTTTAAATGTAAAAGCTAACATTGACAGGGACCCAACTCCCTGTTAAATCATTATTTTTTTGCGAGGGACTGACTTAATCCTTTCATTTCTTTTACTTATTTCCTTAAGCAGAGTGAATATATATTTTTGTCAAAATTTGTAGTCTGTTCGGTAATGCGATTTTAATTAATTATTAATTATAATGATATATTCATAAATGTTCAATTATTTATAAGTTGTGACTATATTTGTTTTGTTTCAATTTGCATATTAAATTTAATTTTCATAATAAATATCTAAGTAACTATCTACTATATAAAAGACTAGTTGCCACACAAGGTTTGCCAGGTAGCGCTGATCTAATATTCAAATATATTTTTATTTTTCTCAAGGACTTATACTTTATAGAGTACAACTATTATTTTAGATACTTGTACTGTTGATGTTAATCTACACAAGTCTTTCTGCTGTACAGAGTGAAGAATTCCAAAATAACATTAAGAAGTTTTTACCAAATGAAGCGGAGGATGCATTGCCACATTATTTCAAGATAACATACGTACATCTGGCGATTATGGTGACAGATTGTGTCATGTTGGGATTACCAGAGAGAACATTAGCAGCGACCATAACAACCCAATTCGCCGAAATGTAGCATTCCGGCAATTCAATCAAAGTGGCATTCAACGCAAATGTGCAATCTAGTTGCAAGTTGCAACTCCCCTCCGAATACATAGCCGTTGGAAAACAAAACCGAGTTGAAGGGGCAACACGATTTCATGGCCCGGAGTTGAGTGGCGCTGTCAGGTGAGCCATGCGATGATGACGATGCCACGGGGGCAGCCAGACAAAAAAGCCATTAAAAGCGACTTAAATGTTGCGAAATCTTTTCACGCTCTCTGCTCTGAAAATTCCGAGGGCCGTGGGCGAGGTCAGATGGAGGTGGAAGCGGACTAGGTGCGCGCCGTGCCCTGCTTATGGCCCATTTTCATTTGCACATACATTTATTCAATTTTAAAATCTAATTTAAATTTTCACGCCACACCGTCTGAGCAGCGACAACAGCACTGGAAAGACAGCAAACAAAGGGTTACGCGCAGGAAAACTAAACGAAGTGCATCGCAAGGAGTCGGGTGCTGGAAAGTCAGACAGGCGAAACCAGAAGAGGTGCCAAGGAGAGCTTGCCGGGAAACACTATGAAACAGAATACAATACAAGTCATACAGTATTTATGTAGGAAAAATGGATTTAGACACAATTTATAAATCAGAACATAAACTTTAAAGGGATTCTAAATCCAACACAAGACTAAGAAAAATATCAGGATGTGAGCTATTTAAGTAGGATTTATTATTTGTATTAAAAATGTTATGTTTGTTTTTAAAATAGTTATAGTAATACCAAGGTTTTTTACGTCTAGTATTACGTATACAAAACGTACCACTAATTTCAAAAAGTATCCTTAGCTTACAATATTTATACAACTCATTTCAAGTTGACAGAGGGAAGTCGAATGCATAAATTTAACAAAACATAAAATGCACAAAGTTGGCATGTTGCATATCAAGGTTTCATGATCTTTAATCTTTGTACAAATGACAATTAAAAGTAAAGCGTACGAATAATAAACACAGCGCACAGCATACTTTCTGAGCTGGTGATCATAAAAACAGTTCGGTCTGTCCATAAAAAGTAACTCATACATACATAGTTGAGGGGTGGCGAAAAAAGTTAGTCATGCGAGAGTTTAGTTGTCGTTGACACTGTCGCTGTTCTGCGTTGGTCAGCGCTCCAGAACCCCATAAAACTGAAAAACTTCAATTAATTTTCACATATGGTGGTGGCGGTTGGGGTGGCAGCAACGGCGGCAATGGCAGTTGAGGAGAGGGGAAATATATACAATACAGATGGGGCGGCGGTCAACGGCAGGAGCAGCCGGCTCTGAACCCTGTTCAGTGAATTCAATTAACCGCAATTTCCATAGCTGCGGCGGTGGACGGGGACCTGGTTCTCTATCAAATGCAATTGTTGTGCGGTTGGCAAACAACAATTTCCAGACAACTGGCAAAAAAAGTGAGTGGAATACGAATTTGCATCATGTCAGCTAAAAACAAGACGTGTCGCCAATATGTCTAGTAGGCAGGCAATAAGATACTCTTTTTTTCTTTAATAATTGCATTCAATTAAATGTAGTAAACAAATTGATTTGTTGTAAAATAATAATATTAAAACGGGGTCTCTCAATATAGAAAAATATAATTAGGGGAAATTTTGCTGTGTATAAGAGAGCTCTGGTTCTACGATCAGAAAAACACATGTTACTCTTTTTTCTTCAACAATTGCATTCAATAAATTAAATGTAGTAAACAAATTGATTTCCTGAAAATAGTAATATTAAAACGGGGCCTCTCAATATACAGAAATTATGTGTATAAGAGAACTCTGGTTCTACGATCAGAAAATCACATGTCAAAATGTAGAGTTATGATAAGAGTACAACATATACCCTTATACTCTTCAAAATATACCCTAACAAAAAGAAAAGACTCGAATGTAACAAAACTCATATATGAGAATAATTAAAAGAGTTTTCTGAAATTGAATGCCCATTGGACAGCAACGAACATCTGCATGTATATCTGGCAGTTTCAACTTTTCCGTGTTACAACGGCCCTTTGCAATTTGTCACTTCTAATTGCTTTTGTTGTTGCACTTTTTCAGCACGCATCCCTATGTGTGTGCGCACTTGATTTTTGTTGACTCTTGTATTGTAATTATGCGGTCAGATGGCCAGCTGGCCAGATTCAGATTCAGATTCGAATCGAGATTCAGCTGCTGCCGTTTTGACGAGCTAACGATGCAGATGACCCATTTCTGGGGAGCTGATTTGTAATTAGCTCGGCCAGTTCAGTGGCTGCCCTTACCATGTAATAGACAGGAAGCTGACTGACTGCGGTTGCATGCTCGGTGATTTGCATTTTCGGATTCTCATTTGAGGCGAAATGGTCGGTGAACAATTCATTGCCAAGTCGGGAGCACGGCAACTAATATGGGTCAATTATAAGCCGATTATCTCAAAGGGAAGCTCGTTAGCGTTTGAACAGCAGAATTTTTGATTATTTAATGCGTTGCTTTAAGCTTATTCAATAAATTTAAGCCAATTACTGCTTAGAAATGACATTTCAATTCAATGGTTCCGGGTAGGGATGGGTAATTAGAAATATATATCGTTTTCATTTATAGAAATTTAAACAGGAAAATATTAGAGATTTATCTAATATACCTCGCAACATTAAAATATCCATTTATATAAAGACTTTCATGTCTCATTTCTATACAGAATCGATATATTTATATATTCTGTCATCCCTACTTTAGGTGCATTTCATTGGCTACAGTTTTGTTAGATTAATAATATTTAGATTTATCTTTTAATCAAAATTTATGTCATGTACACTGGAATTTAAAATATTGATTATTATATCGAACTTTTATTCTATTCTATTTGTCTATTTGTCTCCATAAATACTTTATGAAGCCTCGTTTTAAGCTAAAGCCTTCCTAGATTTATTAAATAATTTATATTTAAATTAATATTTACAACATATTTCCAAAGACTTTTCTAAAAAAATATGCGATATCCATCCTTAAATCGGTTAAATTTTTACAGATTACATAGTAAATTTTATCTTTTAATATGTGCCATTTCAATGTTAATTTTTATAACAAAGAAAAGTTTTTTTGTTTAAAAGGAACTTCATGCCTATCGATTTACTGGATAACTCTAGAAATGTTCTCTGCACACCAACTTGGCGAGCCGAACCGCCGCGCCACCGCCGCCGCCTACACATTTCTGCTGACCACAGAGTTAGGAAACCGGCGGGATGAGGGGGAACCAACCCAGCAAGCTGTCTGTGACCACGGGTTGAATGACCAGCGTTAACTTAATAGAAGTTGACACATGTCGCCACGCATGCAAAATGGATTCGTCCAACCGCAGCGGGACATGGCCGAGAGTTCGGCCCACGCCATCGGAAGGAGCACCACCATCGCAGGCGGAGGCCATTGTGTGACTGAATTTGATTTCAATATCTCTGCCCGCACCACCCCTTCATAGCCTCTTCAGCCAGGGGCAGTGAAGCCAATTAACATGGCCTGGTGCAGTCCGTTTTCAGTACGATTCGACTAAAAAATAATAAATGGCAGCTAACTAATACCCTTTAGGGAGAAAATATATAAATACTGTTTTGAAATGATTCGTTTTCTTTTTAGTTTCTATGTATTTATTAAACAATATGTAAAGGCTTTATTTACTAACAGAAACTATAAGTTCATGGGAAAATAACATAAAACATATAACATATTATTATAATAATACCACATGATATCAAGTAAAGTGCTTTTGTTCCTAAGGATAAATAAGAAAAGCAAACATTTTAAAATTTTATATGCTGAATTTAGTCACAGTTTTGATTCGAATTTCCACAATTATAAATAAACATTTTGGCTTAACTTTATTTATGATTAAAAAAAAGCGTAAACCAATATAACCTCATATTTTTAGGGTACCAAAAGAACTGAAGGGAGAAATATATAACGGACCGAGAAGGAAAAAAGTATAACCCGCCTGCCCTGACTGTCGCTTGTCAATTTTGGGCTGCTTTTTTTTGTGTGTATTTGTACCACTATAAAAGGGGGTTTTCAATAGAACTATGGGTAGTGAAATGTCAGGCGGTGAGGAGGGAACTTTCTTGCGCAGCGTAGCATGAAATTGTTTGTTTACAATTGCAAACTCCATACTCCATACCGAACAGGGTCCCTTCGGCTCCCCTTGATGTTGCTGCTGCTGCTGTTGTTGCTGTTATCAAATACCGGAAATTATTGTATGTTATGCCAGCGTCAACACTGCCGACGGCATCGTCATCATCGTTATCGAAACGCGGCGTAAATCCTGTATTTATGTATTTTTGGGTGCTTATTTCATGCTTCGTTGGCTGATACATATTCATAGCACGACGAAGAGCTGGGCTGGATAAAGTTTAAATCAATCACTTCGTCGGGCAAAATAACACAAAATAGACACGAAACACACTAATGATTTTAGTTTATCGATCCGTTTTTATTACCAACTACACTCATTTTGCATAAATTCCTAACAGCATCACGTTCATTATTTAATCATTTGTAGCCTAAACTGCTCTCGGTTGTTGCTACTATTGACCTATTTGTTCACAGCAGTTTTTGCAGCGAATTTCGGCAATTCAAAGTTAAATGAGTTAAAAACTTCTGCGTGTCATTGACATTTATTCACAGAGTTCATAATGGACCCAAAAAGGTCGGCCGGGAACGGCGAATTGTTCTATAAATTAGCATAACGTTAGCGAGTGCAATCAAATAGTCGTAAATAAGTGTGAGCCACATTGCATTTATGGCAGCTGCAGCAACTGCGCATAAAGTTCCACAGGCATGGTCAATGCACTCAAGGTCCCAAAGAGCAAACGGAAGGGGAGTGCGATGTGCGGGGCATCCAGCGAAGTACTATATAAGGAGCAACAGTGACGCCAGCACACAATGTGCCACTCGAGTTGCCCAGTGTTTCGCTGTGCAAAAATTATATTACAACATTGTGTGTAAATTGTGATTTCCAGGCAGCAGCAGCGGCAGCGGCAGCAGGAGCAGGAGCGAGGCTGCATTCGGATTCACTGAGAGGAAATCAAACAGAATGTCGAGTAATATACAAATATTAATGTTAAGGCTGAACCAATGTAATTTTTTTAAATCACGGAAAAACTTTAAAATTTGTATTTCTTCCTTTGGAGGATTTTATGGTACAGATATATCGAAAAAAAGAAATGCTAACTTGATATACAGAAATTTTAAATATACAAAATATTGTACTTAACGATAAAATCTCGATATTATCGATAAAATCGAATAAATCACCAAAGTATGTTGCAGTGTAATGTTCTTAGCAAAATTTTCCTTATTTTTTCAACATTTTTATCTGCATAATTAAGCAAAGCATTTCCTACTTCTTTGGTCCGATATAAAACATAAAGTATAGTATATCGCAATATTAAAATATCCATTTGGATATCGACTCCTTTCTAAATCCCAAAAATAAAATAAAACAATTCAATATAAATATTAATAGCATTAATTTTTGAATAATACAAACAAAAAATTCATATCATATCTTCGAGTCCTGATTTCCTGTTTCTTACCCTTTATAAGGGGATATTCTCGCCAGTGTAATTGAGTACTTGTGTTGTGGCGTATGTTAACCCCTTGGCTGGTTCCTAGGGGTCGCTGTGCTCACGCTCCGTTACTAGAGCAGCTAGCGGCAGCGAGCGAAGGGGTAAATAAGGAGGGTGCATGGCGTGAGAGGGTGGGGCGTGGGATGTGGGATGTAGGGGCGGATAAGCAATGTGCGTGCGCCGCTTGGTCGGTTTTAACACGCACTTAACGCACCCTCCGCTGCCAAGTTCGAGTGAGTGAGCGAATGTGTACACTCCAACAATGTAATCTAGGGTCCGTCGTCGACGACTGCTCATTTCCACTACAAAAGTTAATATGCTGCTAAAATGCCATTAAAAGTGTGCGGCGGGGAGTGCGAGATTGCTAAAAGGGGCAGAAACAGCTTCTGATAAGTTAAGAAACGTAAACACCTCGCGACACAGTTGCGTTCTTGCCCCAGCAGCCAGTGGAAAATAAGCGCTGAAAAACTTCAGAAAAGTAAGGGAGTCCGTGAAAAGAATGTATGGACGTGGACCACAAAGTAATTGTGAACGTGGACCAGAGCAGAAATAAAACTGATAAATATAATTTGAGATTAGTCGTTTTTCTTGAAAGGGCTTTTACTAAGTAACCGAAACAATGAACAATTTAAATCGGGAATTTAAGAGAGTTCTCACCAGAATAACAACCAAGGTCACTTATTGTGATATAAATATAATTTGAGATTATTCGTTACTAAGAAACCGTATTGATGACCAATTAAAATCGGGAATTTAAGAGAACGTTAAAGTATAATTCTCTACATAATAAAAACCAAGGTCACTAATTGTAGTTTAAAAATAATTTGAGATTAGTCATTTTCCTTGAAATGGTTTTTACTAAGTAACCAATCATTAAAACATTTTAATTAGATTTAAGAAAACGTAAAAGAAGTAGAATTCTCCCCAGTTAACTAACAAAATAGTCGCTTCAGTTACTTTGAAATATATTTGAAAACATTGCTCAATTTGTTCAATAACTGCAACAAGATAAATTAACCTACTTTAATTGACACCTGAACACAAGGGTGTAAAGCTCATTAAAGGGAATTCGTTACGCCCCCAAACGCAAAGCAAACCAACAACTCAACTAAATACGCTGCCCATGACCATAGTTTTATTAAGTGTTTTGGTGCGGATTCTCTGGGCATGTCTGTGTGTGTTTGTGGGGCCGCTGTGGGAATGCCAAATTGCATACAATTTTTGCATTCAACAACAATGGTAAATTGTCGAAAAAAGTTGGTCAGCAAAGCGCTCGCCAAAAAACATACCGCTGCTGCTCCCATTTCAGTTGTTTAGCTATGCATTAGATTCCACTTCTTTTGTTGCAAAAACAGTTGCAGCGACAACTTTATATGGGCGTGGCAGTCGCCCATTGTCTACCAATGGCTGTGGGAACCTGTCTGTACACAGCAAGAAATATCCAGGGAGCCACAAGCTGAAAACGGTTTAAATTACATAGAATCACATCAAGTATGTAAGCTGATCTATGAGAAAATCGAAGGGCATGACGCGTGGTGCTTGTCCTCGACCTTGTAATAACAAGGAAATTAACGCCAAAGGATATTTTTCACTCGAATTCTTAGGATCTTCAGGATTTCCTGAAATTTTGTTTAAAATTTAGAGGGAGTGTCAAGCATTCTACTCATATTCTTAGTTATAAAGGAAGCTATGTATACAATTCCACTATAACATAAAGCTATATTTAAAGATAAAATATCAAGTGAGAGTCAAAATTTTCTTCGTGTGCTCTTGTGTGAATCAGCCGTCGGGCTGGATCCCGATGTCGTCATAGTTGTCGGTGGTGCCGCCTGCACAATAACAACGACGATGCATCCGCTCTTGGCTGCTGCTGCCTTTTTTCTCTGTTTGCAATTGCAACTTTTCATTGTCAGTGTCATTGTTGCAGCGATATTACGTACGAGTGTACGGGTCTGGCGGGCACACCTTCTTCGCCTGCGCCATTGTTGCCGGGTTGCATACAAAATTGACCATTGAACCGGCGAGGGAATTATTCCTTTTATTCTCTTCATGCATGGCTTGCTCTTAAAATGAAGTCGTTCGGATGTCTTTTTGCATGA